>JAFMOC010000167.1:840000-882500 GCA_019802505.1 Corydoras sp. C115
TTGTCTTTTTATAAACTTATGTGTGTTTTATTAAAAAAGAAGAAAAAAAAAGATATATATATATATATGTTTTTCATATCTAAGTTCATAACCTGTTAGACTCTTAACTTATTGTTTTTATGGACGCTTAACGACGCTCTCGATTTCCGTTACCATCTCACCAGCCGCTGTATGTAAAACTTTGAAATCTTAATGCATACGCTGTAATCTATTGAGGATCTAAAAATGTTAAAATGTTTTAATATTGAATTACAACTAATATATATTTAAATAACTTTGGTCAATTTGGTGTGCAACGTGATTTTAGTCCCACACGAGAGAACGATACAAACAAGTGAAAAACGACGTGTTTCGTTCGTTTCGGGGGAAACGCCGAGTATCAAAACCTGAGTGAACAACACACAAAAACACTCTGCCGTGGAGATGTATCGAAAGAGAGAGAATGTGAATTTCGCCAAATTATTCACTCCCATCCCCCCCTCCCCCCCCTCCCCCCGTTACATGTGCAGTCCAGGGATGGGGGGAAAAAAACCACCAACCTTTCTGCCACCACCATACTTTTTATTCTTTCTCTGTGACTTGAATTTTGTAACGTTTGTCTCAATCAAATTTTCTGTATGATGTGTGAAATAACGCAGGTTTCTAATGTAATCAAATTAGCGGCACGTCGTCATCACGGTTTTTTTTCTTTTTTTTTTTTAACCCCACTTTGAAACGATGGAATAAATCAAATGATCCCGAGGTTTGCCCAGTGTGCTCTCTGGTCGTTCAGACCGCAACACAGAATGACGTTTGTAGGAGGGAGCAAAGAGCACACGATGGTTCAAGATTTAAGCAAGCCTACCGGATCTACCAGACCACCACAGACCGCCCAGCAGCAGGTCCGAGATTACAATTCGATTGGGCTGCGGCCTGTGTGCCAAGAACTGTGGCACTGAGCAGGTGGCAATGATCCAGAGCACTTACACTTACAGCACGGTTCCCACCACAGATATCCATATATATATATATATTAGGATCCCAACAAAAATACTACCCACATAGCAAGCGGATGTGGGCCACTTCTGGCTGAGATTATGGCACACCGGCAAACTCCATGTGAGCCTAAGATGGTCCCTATAGGGCATATGGTACTGCTATAAATTGGTAACAATTGGCAGTGCTACCCACATATGAGTCTCTTTCAGCTGACGCGTGGCGCTAATATGGTGCGTAGGTGGCCCTTATCGTATGTGGCAACCGGTCAGCGATCAATCCATGGGACAAAGTGAAAGGGGGGAGGGGTGGGGGCAATCTGAGCCAGAATAACTTTTGCCCTCTTGATCTTTCTCCTCCGTATCTATCCATACAGTAAATTACAAGGAGTCAGTTCACGCGCATGGTAACCACTGTGGACATCGTTGCCCTCAATGAAGTGCCTTTTTGGAATTCTTCTTAAAATTGGTGACAGTCGATTTAAAATGCATAATTATATCTCATATTTTAAACAGTGTAAAACCACACAGTCTAACAAACAGCATGTAAAAAAAAATGTTTAAAAAATTAATAAAATTGATTTAAATAATATGTGAATTTAGAAAATTCCTTAAAAAAAAAACGAGGATTTTTTTTTTTCATGAAGCGCCGATTAGAGTCAAGCAGGTAGAGCGTAAAATCAACAATCTGTATGTAATAGATTGTGAACGGCTATAATAGAGGCATCTGAAATGAACTTTACAGAACCGACTGTGATGTAAAACAACAGAAGCAGAACACAAATTATAAGACAATGTAAATATCAAGTCGATAAATTTGTATGTTAAAAGAACTTATTAATTCTTATAGAATGGACAAAATCGTATATCAAGTAACAAATAAAGGTCTATATTGCATGTTAAAAGGCTTGTTATGTTAGTGTTTTAAGTAGGACGTCAGGGTTATAATGCTAGGCTTTTAAATTAATATAGTACTCTTTAAAGTAGCTTGTCAAATGCGTAAAGCCCATCGTGTAACAGCATTAAAATAATAAATATAGCATGTAAAGCCTATTAATTAACATAAACAGCAACAAAATTACCTCATGAAGTGGCGCATAAGTCCATTAAAGCTTACATAAGAGTATTACGTAACTGCAGTAAAATATAGTATGTACAGTACCGGCCAAAAATTTGGACACGCCCCCTTCTTCCTCCGCTTACCATATAGATGTACAATTACATATAGATTTACAATTACAGACTGCAGTCCATCTGTGTTCTTTGTTGTTGTTTGTCCCCTGTTGGTTCTCAGGAGCATCACAGAACAGGTATCATTTGGGTGGTGGATTGTTGATGGTCAGTTCTGCAGAGACACTGATGTGGTGAGGGGTGGTTTCTGTAGTTTCATTTCTCCACCTCAGTGACACTGCTGGGATAGGAATAATGCCCCCACCCAATAACCCCTGCTCTGTGGTGGTACTATTAGGGTTCTGACCATTAGAGAACAGAGCACACAGTATGTACTGCAGAACACAGATGTGTTTAGTTTAGTTATATAGTAAATCTTTATTAGTAACGTTTACAGAAACCTAAATAAATAAGTCCTTCCATTCATCAGTCTTAAATTGGGGCCTAAATTTTTGGGAGTTTTAGGGAATAAAATCATTTATTTTGGCGGCACGCTGGGGTAGTGGTTAGAGGGCGTGGTAGCTCAGTGGTTAGGGTGTTGAGTTATCAATCTGATGGTTGGCGGTTCAAATCCCAGGTCCAATGAAGTTACCAGTGTGGCTCCTTGAGCGAGACCCTTAACCCTCATTGCTGCAGTGATGTTGTATAAACCCTGTGCTCACCTTGGAAGTCACTTTGGATAAAAGCGTCCAATAAATGACCAAATGTAGCACGTATGTCGATTTTCCTCATTCAGCAGCAGTATGGCAGCAGTGATGGTAAGACCTAAGGGGTTCTTGGTTCCAGGCGAGGCAAACAAGGTTCGTAGAGTGTTGTTAGGATAATTTGCTGAATGGACTTTTTTTTTTGAGACCCCTTTAATCTTTACTGCGTGTCAGACTTCACCTTTTTGTCGACCCATACAGCATTTAAATGTTAAAATGTTGAGTGATGTGCTTTGGTAGGCATTTCAATTCCGGTCTGTTGCAACAGGGCAAACCAGTAAACTGCCTATGAATCGAACGTAACGACAAACTGTGAGCGCCCCCTTTAAATTCTGTGGCTATGGGATTTTTTTTTGTGTTTTTTTTTTTTATACAGATGATGATGATGATGATGATGATGAAGAATACCATGATGGATCCGTCTGCAAGCTCTGTGCCCATTGTGAGGTAGGGCCATTCAGTCTCCTGCCTTCTAAAATATTTCTTTTAACGCTATTAATGTGTTTTAATTCCAATAAAAATTAATACAACTATTAATTTTATTAATATGATTAAACAATGGGAATAGAGGTGCTTTAATTACTAGGCTACGAAACAAGATGATTCACTGTGTGCCTAACAACAACAGGACAACATCAGCCGTGTCTGGACTCTCGCATTAAAATTTAAACTTTAAATACCAGATTTGATTTAGAATTATGGCAGCAGGGTGGTTTAGTGGTTTAGCATGTTCTCCTCTCAGCGCTAGGGATTCCCGGTTCGAATCCCAATCTGGGTGGACTCTCCATGTTCTCCCCGTGTCCGCGTGGGTTTCCTCCGCGTTCTCCGGTTTCCACCCACAGTCCAAAAACATGGATCAAGGTCAAATTAATTCTCCAAATTGCCCCATATAGAGTGTGTCTGTGTGAGTGAGTGTGTGCCCAGTGATAGATTGGCGCCCTGTCCTGGGTGTATGTCTTTAAAGAGTTTATTTTTTGACTTAAATAGATTTATAAGTAAGATAAATAATCCAGGCGGCACGGTGGCTTAGTGGTTTAGCATGTTCTCCTCTCAGCTCTAGGGATTCCCGGTTCGAATCCCCATCTGGGTGGAGTTTCCATGTTCTCCCCGTGTCCACGTGGGTTTCCTCCGGGTTCTCCGGTTTCCTCCCACAGTACAAAAAACATGGTTCAAGTCAATTGAATTCTCAAAATTGCCCCATATAGAGTGTGTCTGTGTGAGTGAGTGTGTGCCCAGCGATGGATTGGCGCCCTGTCCTGGGTCTATCTGCCCAGCGCCCAAGACGTTCTCCCCTGGATGGGCATGGGGAACCCCACCGCGACCCTAATAGAGGATAAAGCGGGAGATAATGGATGAATGAATAAATAATCCAGTTTTTAGAAACCTTTTCTTATTTTAAGAAATCTTAACAGGATAAATGTATTCACCGCACTGGCAGGGAATTTTACTTTTGTTCACGGTGCATTTATTTTATTATTTGTGTTCATTTTTCTTATTTTTATTTTCTTTTTGCAGTGTAGTAGTAATAATCTGTAGTGGGTGATTTCGGAGACAGGCCTTGTCTTTCTAACACAACACTCCATCTCTGTTAAAATCAGGTGAACTGCATTCATTCATTCATTTATTTATCTTGACTTCTGTCCCTCTCTCCCTCAGCACTGCGACAGCTGTGACAAGTGCCCATGCAAAAAAGGAGACAAGTCCGAACACTGCGAATTCTGTGACGTAAGCAACCCGTCTCGAACCCACACATCACATTCAGCACCTGTCAGATGTTAGGACACGCCCCTCCATCCCCCAGTCCCTCCACTTACCATACAGATGGACTTTGTAGTTTTACAATTACAGACTGTTGTCCATCTGTGTTGTTGTTAGTCCCCTGTTGGTCCTCAGGAGCATCACAGAACAGGTATCATTTGGGTGGTGGATTGTTGATGGTCAGTTCTGCAGTGACACTGATGTGGTGGGGGGGGGGATTTAGTGCAGCATTTCTCCACCTCAATGACACTGCTGGGATAGGAATAATACCCCTACCAAATAACCCCTGCTCTGTGGTGGTACTATTGGGGTTCTGACCATTAGAACAGAGTAAAGTGGACGTACACAGTATATATTGTATTCCCCAAACAGATGGACTACAGGCTGAAATTGTAGAACTACAACTTTTGGACACGCCCCCTTTTTGTTCCACTCCGTCCGTTTTTTCAGTTTCCCCTTACCATAAAGATGGACGTTGTAGTTATTAAGGACTTTCGTCCATCCTGTCTGTAAAACACAGGGGTTCCTTGCATTTTTAAGCAAATCTAAATGAGGCAGCAACACCTGACACACACACAGCGCTGATGTATGTCGCTTCACACTTCTGTTATAGTGTGCCGCGCTTCATTTAGACTCGACCTAAAATAAACCCAGGACTCAGCTGTGTCCATACTGAGAGACGTGTTACTTCAGTACAGCCCATAATATCAGTGCGATGTGTCTGATGTGAGACTCTCACATTAAAGTGTTTCTTTCTTACCTGGGTTTTTATTTTATACCCTTAAAAGCTTGTAGTCATTTACTAGATATTTGCGTTTCCACGATGTTGATAGACGCATTAAAACCATTCATTCATTCATTCATTATCTTCCGCTTTATCCTCTATTAGGGTTGTGGGGGGGTTCCCCATGCCCATCCAGGGGAGAACATTTCGAGCACTGGCAGATACACCCAGGGACAGGGCGCCAATCTATCGCTGGGCACACACTCACTCACACAGACACACACACTCTATAGTAGTACTCTTGTACTACTTGTAAGAGTAGAGCTCTTGTAGTACGAAGAGGTTTGTCTGGTACTCTACATCACAGTTTATTCATTCATTCATTCATGGGGGGGGGGTTCTCCATACCCATCCAGGGGAGAACGTTTCGGGCGCTGGGCAGATACACCCAGGACAGGACGCCAATCCTTCGCTCACTCACACAGACACACTCTATATGGGGCAATTTGGAGAACTCAATTGACTTGATCCATGTTTTTGGACTGTGGGAGGAAACCCGAGAACCCGGAGGAAACCCACGCAAACACGGGGAGAACATGGAAACTCCACCCAGATGGGGATTCGAACCGGGAATCCCTAGCGCTGAGAGGAGAACATGCTAAACCACTAAGCCACCGTGACGCCCAGCATTAAAACCGAACACAAAATAAATTTCTGATTGAAATGAGATGGGTTTAAAGTGTTTGAGGTGAAGAACACTAATTAATCTTAATAATTAATCTTCAGTGAGGCGTCGACCGCGTACCTCGCAGCTTGCTTTAGGGCGTTATTGTTGTCTTTGCTGTCGAGATGGCGGGAGTCAGTGGTGCGCATCTGCTGACATCTACCGGTTATCAGTGGAATTGCATGTCATACCGTTTATAATTCACAGATTCACAGATCGCTTTTTTATTTTATTTTTTTGAGTTAACTTTTTGCATTTTAAATATTAATTTACAAAAAGGCGGCACGGCGGCTAAGTGGTTTAGCACGTTCTCCTCTCGGCACTAGGGATTCCCGGTTCGAATCCCCATCTGGGTGGAGTTTCCATGTTCTCCCCGTGTCCGTGTGGCTTTCCTCCGGGTTCTCCGGTTTCCTCCCACAGTCCAAAAACATGGATCAAGTCAATTGAGTTCTCCAAATTTCCCCATATAGAGTGTGTCTGTGTGAGTGAGTGTGTGCCCAGCGATAGATTGGTGCCCTGTCCTGGGTGTATCTGCCCAGCGCCCGAAACATTCTCCCCTGGATGGGCATGGGGAACCCCCCCGCGACCCTAATAGAGGATAAAGCGGGAGATAATGAATGAATTAATTAATGAATTTACAAACAATTTGGTATATTGTGAAATAACATGTTCTCTATGTGAATTGAGCTCAATTGATCAACGTAAACTGGAGAGCTCAAGTTTAGATAATTTTTTTTATAAAAAATGAATTGTATATGAGCCTTAGTGTTAAAAGTGCTGTGGTTTTATTCATTTTTAGGATTGCAACCTGTGTGTGATGTGCCCTGTTTGTGAAACCGTGTGCCAGCCAGGTAAACCAATAAAAATATATATAAATTATTAAATTATAACACTATTAAAATATCATCTTGACACCTTTCTATTTCTTTATTTTTTTTTTGCCTAAAGGTGGTTTTCTGGACTCCGTAACTGGCTCACTCTACAAGTAAGACTACACACTTTATCACATATAAAAACATCCATCTCTCCAACTTCTGATTATATATAGGGGCAATTTTTATATATTGTTTTATTATAAAAAAAATAATTAAAAAAAAACATTTGTAACCATGACCCACTTTTCAGGACTGTCGCAGACATTTTTGATGATGATGACGATGACAACTAAGACCTTCAGTTGCCACCATGTGATCTAAAGAATGAAAGCTGTAACAAGGGGGTTGGGAGGGTATTTAAAGCATTACTCAAGTGCATTTAGTTAAATTTGTTTGAATTAAAGATACTGAATTTAATATATTAATGAACACATGTTTTGTCAACTTTACAAAGGGATTATGAAGTGTAATCACATCGTTACATTTTATCACAGCTGTGTCCTGTTCAATAAAATGATGGAGACATTGTCATGGAAACTTGCTTATTTTTATCCTTACAAATTAATGATTAAGAAGTTGGGTCAGATTTCTATATAATTTATATATATATATATATATATATATATATATATATAATATATATATATATATATATATATATATATATAGACGCATTAAAACCATCTATTCATTCATTATCTCCCGCTTTATCCTCTATTAGGGTCGTGAGGTGGGGTTCCCCATGCCCATCCAGGGGAGAGCGGCGTCTCGGGTGCTGGGCAGATACACCCAGGACAGGGTGCCAATCCATCCCTGGGCACACACTCACTCACACAGACACACTCTATATGGGGCAATTTGGAGAACTCAATTAACTTGATCCATGTTTTTGGACTGTGGGAGTAAACCGGAGAACCCGGAGGAAACCCACGCGGACACGGGGAGAACATGGAAACTCCACCCAGATGGGGATTCGAACTGGGAATCCCTAGTGCTGAGAGGAGAACGTGCTAAACCACTAAGCCACCGTGCCGCCCCTTATATATATATTATATATATAAATTTATATATTTGTAGAACAAAACTTGTCAGTATTTATGGAGGAACCCGCTGAAGTACACTGTATCTGCAGTTATAATTAAATATGCCCAAACACATTGCCACTAACATCCAGGAAATGTCCAGACTCCAGAGAAACATATATTTTGAGCAGGTATGTATTCACATAGTTTGGAAACAGGGTTTATAGAATGATGACTTGGAAAAAAATGTCCTTCGTTCAGTAAAACTGAGCCTTAAAGGAAATACATGAACACAAATGTTTTCAAAATCAGGAGGGAAATGTGACAATAAAGCTGAGAATAGAAACGGTGATAAAAAATAAAAAAATAAGCAGAATTCTTCGAGCAACACAAAATAGGTTGGAATCTCAGACTAACACCTGTGGTGTAGTTCTTAAGTTAGAATTCTGAGTATTATTTAAAAAGTCAGAATTCTAAAAATAAAAAGTCAGAATTCTGAGCTCAAAATAGATTAGATAGATAGATACACACACACTGTTAGATGTTCCATGAACGGCCTCGGAGATGCAGGTTGTTCCAAACAGATTTTAATGCAAGTTACTGAATAGACGACCAAGTGCACAGAAAAATCACCAATGGCGGGCAACCACGATTGATGAGAGAGCTCTGACTTCTCAAAGATCCAGCTTCGGTTTATAAAGCTTAGGAGGGCTGTCCTTTTCCTATGTATGATCATAAGCAGTCCCTTTGTCTTGGTGAGAACATCCTCTTAAACATCTCAACCTCTCCACCATCTGGTCCTGCTTACTGCCTCCTCCTGGGGCATGAACTTAAGGCCTGTTTCTGTTTACTGTTCTGTTCTGTTCTGAACCATTAAGACACATAGATTACATACATTCAAACAGTTTGGATAGATTAATGCAATTTATGTCTTTTATGTTCTATAAATTCCAACAACAGGCGGCTTAGTGGTTTAGCATGTTCTCCTCTCAGCGCTAGGGATTTCCGGTTCGAATCCCCATCTGGGTGGAGTTTCCATGTTCTCCCTGTGTCTGCGTGGGTTTCCTCCGGGTTCTCCGGTTTCCTCCCACAGTCTAAAAACATGGATCAAGTCAATTGAGTTCTCCAAATTGCCCCATATAGAGTGTGTGTGTGTGAGTGAGTGAGTGTGTGCCCAGCGATAGATTGCCCCCCTGTCCTGGGTGTATCTGCCCAGCGCCCGAAACGTTCTCCCCTGGATGGGCATGGGGAACCCCCCCGCGACCCTAATGGAGGATGAAGCAGAAGATAATGGATGGATGGATGGATGTTGTTAGACGCGGCACGGTGGCTTAGTGCTTAAACATGTTCTCCTCTCAGCGCTAGGGATTCCCGGTTCGAATCCCCAACTGGGTGGAGTTTGCATGTTCTCCCCGTGTCCGCGTGGGTTTCCTCTGGGTTCTCCGCTTTCCTCCCACAGTCCAAAAACATGGATCAAATTAATTGAGTTCTCCAAATTGCCCCATATAGAGTGTGTTTGAGTGAGTGAGTGAGTGAGTGTGTGCCCAGCGATGGATTGGCACCCTGTCCTGGGTCTATCTGCCCAGCGCCCGAAACGTTCTCCCCTGGATGGGCATGGGGAACCCCACCGCAACCCTAATAGAGGATAAAGCGGGAGATAATGAATGAATGAATGAAATTCCAACAACACACACACACACACACACACACACACACACACACACACACACACATACATATACACACAGACAGACAGACAGATAGACAGACAGATAATATCCTTTATTGCTCACGAAGGAAATATAACATAATAATAAAAAGTCAGAATTCTGAGACACTTCTGCCTTCTTTTTCATTATAGTGGCGGAAAACTGCTTCCGTAGTTGAACTTTTATTCCTACGATTGAAAATAAAGGTTCGTAAACCTTTATTTTGAAGAGTGGAACCAACGCTTTAGAGACGAGCGGCGCACTTAATACAGGTAATTTAACTAGCTTAAAGATTAGTTGTATTCGGAGTTTATTAATTAGATTCTTTGATATTGTTCTCGTATTTTAAGAACGTGTTGAACTATATTTGCACCCAACGAACAGTTTAGAGTTTAATCCGTCGGGCAAAACACTATAGCGTTGTGCTATCAGCTGAAGCTGAAGTAATGGCTGTGTTTCAATCTGGTAGCCGGTGTTAATCTAGTGCCCTAGGTCCGCCGCCTGTAGCGTGACGTTCGGTTTGGAAAAAAGGCTGCCTGAATAGGGTGCGCGGGGCAATTTGGAATTTCAACCAAGCGAAGCACACTTGCGCGTCTCGTAGGATTGTTTTTGCTGCTTTTAAAGTAAAACTTTAGGTCTAACATCATCCATCCATCCGTTATCTTCAGCTTTATCCTCTATTAGGGTCGCGAGGGGTTCCCCATGACTATCGAGGGGAGAACGTTTCGGGCGCTGGGCAGATACACCCAGGACAGGACGCCAATCTATCTCTGGGCACACACTCACACACACAGACACACTCTATATGGGGCAATTTGGAGAACTCAATTGACTTGAAGCCATGTTTTTGGACTGTGGGAGGAAACCGGAGAACCCGGAGGAAACTCACGCGGACACGGGGAGAACATGCAAACTCCACCCAGATGGGGATTCGAACCGGGAATCCCTAGCGCTGAGAGGAGAACATGCCAAACCACTAAGCCACCGTGCCGCGTCTAACGACATCCATCCGTCCATTATCTTCCGCTTTATCCTCTATTAGAGTCGCGGAGGGGGGGGGGGGTGTTCCCCATGCCCATCCAGGGGAGAACGTTTTGGGCGCTGGGCAGATAGACCCAGGACAGGACGCCAATCTATCACTGGGCACACACTCACTCACACAGACACACTCTATATGGGGCAATTTGGAGAGTTCAATTGACCTTGATCCATGTTTTTGGACTGTGGGAGGATAGCGGAGAACCCGGAGGAAACCCACACGGACATGGGGGAGAACATGCAAACTCCACCCAGATTGGGATTCGAACCGGGAATCCCTAGTGCTGAGAGGAGAACATGCCAAACCATTAAGCCACCGTGCCGCGTCTAACAACATCCATCCGTCCATTATCTTCCGCTTCATCCTCCATTAGGGTCGCAGGAGGGTGGGTGTTACCCATGCCCATCCAGGGGAGAACGTTTCGGGCGCTGGGCAGATACACCCAGGACAGGGGGGGCAATCTATCACTGGACACACACTCACTCACACACACACACTCTATATGGGGCAATTTGGAGAACTCAATTGACTTGAAGCCATGTTTTTGGACTGTGGGAGGAAAGCGGAGAACCCGGAGGAAACCCACGCGGACACGGGGAGAACATGGAAACTCCACCCAGATGGGGATTCGAACCGGGAATCCCTAGCGCTGAGAGGAGAACATGCTAAAGCACTAAACCACCGTGCCATATCTAACAACATAATTGTTTTTTTTTTTTTTTTGGTAGAGACTGAAACATGACCCGACACGGGAAGAACTGCACAGCCGGAGCGGTCTACACCTACCACGAGAAGAGGAAGGATACAGGTTCGGTTGGGAAGCGCTGTTTACGTCACAGACAGATTAGTTTAACGTTGTTCACACGTTTATCAAAATGTTCTGCTTTATTTTTAAAGCTTCTTCGGGTTACGGGACTCAGAGCGTGCGTCTGGGCAAAGACGCCATAAAAGACTTCGACTGCTGCTGCCTGTCTTTGCAGCCATGCAGAGATCCTGTAGTGACGTACGAATCACACACACATACACACACACACACACACACACACACACACACACACACACACACACACACACACACACACAACACGTTGTGCTTTGTTTATAAGTTAAAGTTCAATTAATTTATTTATACAGCGCTTTTTACAATAGTACATCGTAGGGGTGAGCTGCAATATTCGCTGATTCGACGATTCGATTCGGAGAACCGTAGTCGACTATGAACCTCATAGTCGAATGTACCATTTTGACCACATGGGGGCGCCCATGGCTGCTGCTAAGCATTAGTTTTTACATGAAATGTCTTTGTTTTCGTTATATATATATCCTTTTGTCAAATAAAATCATCCTAATTTCTGTTAATATTTTTTTTGAAAAAAGTCCAGAACGGGGATCCCATTTACGGTGCTCTAGAAAAACAAGTAAAATATATAAAAAAAAAAAAAAAAACATGCTTATAGCGCCATCTTGTGGTGAAATTTTAACTGATTCGACTATCAGTCGACTAGAGGGAAAATCTGACGAATCAGATTCGACTATGAAAATCCTTAGTTGAAGACACCCCTAGTACATCGTCACAAAGCAGCTTCACAATATGAATAGCCTTTGAACCCCCAAATAGCAAGCCGAAGCGGCAGCGGCAAGAAAAAACTCCCTGTTATGTTGTTATTTAAGAAAGAAACCTTGTGAGGACCGAGACTCAGTGGGGGACTCGTCCTCCTTGAGCGGCCGGCAGCATCGACAGTGTAGGACACTAATGTAGAGATATTAAACAAATGGAATAACTCTATCAACTGGAAAACTATATGTGAGGCCCTTAGGGGGCGTCCTGCAGGGCCGCCAGTCCAATTAATATCCAGGTTCCATCCAGTATTCGTTTATGTGCAGTTCAGGTCAAAAGTTACCATCCATAATCCTGCTAACAACCGGAATCAAACCCTGACCGACTGAGTCAGCAAAATGAGACTCCTCTAAAATGTCTGAAGGCACTTTGGGTTTGAACCTCTGACGGAACCCCCAGCCGTCCCCTGATACCGTGATCTGTTCTCCTTACTGTTCTCACACAATAACATGCACACACTGGGGCACTCATAGGCTTATGGTTAAGGAACCAGACGTATGACCCAAAGGTCCACGGTTCAACCAAGTACTACGGCCAAAGTGCCCTTGGACAAGGCACCCAACCCCAATTGCTCTTCGGGCCCCATGTACAGGACTACCCATGGCTCTACATGTACTCTCTTCACTCAGTGTGTTTGTGTGTGTTTCCCTGCACGGATGGTTTAAATGTGGAGGACTAATTTCTCTGTGTGTAAGTACTGTAGGCAGAATGAATTACTATATATATTAAGCTGAAGTGCACTTGAGTAAGACACCTAACCCCAATAAGCTCCCTGACTGCTGTATCCAAAACTGCCTACCTATATATATATATATATATTTACATTTAGTCATTCAGCAGACGCTTTTATCCAAAGCGACTTACAAATGAGAACACCACAAGTCAGAAGCCATGGAGAAAACCAACTGTACTGTAAATTCATCAAACCTGATTGTTATTCGATGCTGCGGCCCCTCCCCCTTATTTATTTATTTTTATTATTTTTTAATTTTTTAATTTTACTACAACAGGTATTTTTTAGAGATGCGTCTTCAGTAGTTTCTTAAACTATCTATCTATCTATCTATATATATCAGCTCGGAGGTTCTCGTGGTTCTCTGTTAGTGGTTGGTGGGACCAGGATTCGAACTGAGGCCTTCAAGTTATGTGAGTGAGCGTGTGCCCAGCGATAGATTGGCGTCCTGTCCTGGGTGTATCTGCCCAGCGCCCGAAACGTTCTCCCCTGTCAATACGGTTATAGTGACCCCCTCACCCCAATCACTCCCTGGGTGCCATGTTCCGGCCACGTTTGCCCACTTTACTCAGTGTGTGTGTGTGTTTTTTAATTATTTAAAAAAATATATTTTTTTAATAATTCACAAGCCTATGACCGATTTCCCCTTTTAAGAAATGCTCACTCTAATACCGAGTTTTCTCAATGTGATGCTGCTCTCCGTTATGTTTAGGGAGGACGGATACCTCTATGAACGAGAAGCCATCCTGGAGTACATCCTCCACCAGAAAACGGAAATCGCCAAAAAAATGAAGGTCGGTGATCCGTGGCTCCGTTGCGCGTCGCCGTCGGCCGCCGTTAACCCGTCGCCTCTGACTTTCGCGCTCACAGGCGTACGAGAAGCAGAAGAAGGCCCTCAAGAGTGAGGGGAAGCTGGCGCTCACAGGCGTACGAGAAGCAGAAGAAGGCCCTCAAGAGTATCTCGGTGATGTGGATTTACAGGTCAGTTTAAGGATGGGCTTTCACCCCGCGGCTCGGTAGCGTACCGCCCGGCTCCGGTCAACCATCGCACGGCTCAGCTTCCCCACGTCACTACAGAGGGGAAGAAAACCTTAGCCTGAACACGGGAACGGAGAAGGCTTGAGGCCCCTGTACACGGTACAGCCAGCAGTGAAATGCTTTCCTGTCTTCTCCACATAAACTTTAAATTTGTTTAGAAGGATAAGAAAAATAGAATAAAGATAAAATAAAATAGGGCGGCACGGTGGCTTAGTGGTTTGGCATGTTCTCCTCTCAGCGCTAGGGATTCCCGGTTCGGATCCCCGTCTGGGTGGAGTTTCCATGTTCTCCCCGCTTTCGCGTGGGTTTCCTCCGGGTTCTCCGGTTTCCTCCCACAGTCCAAAAACATGGATCAAGTCAATTGAGTTCTCCAAATTGCCCCATATAGAGTGTGTATGTGTGAGTGAGTGTGTGCCCAGTGATAGATTGGCGTCCTGTCCTGGGTTTATCTGCCCAGCGCCCGAAACGTTCTCCCCTGTTACTACAGTTATAGTGACCCCCTCACCCCAATCGCTCCCTGGGTGCCATGTACCCTGCTGCCCACTGCTCCGGCCACGTTTGTCCACTTTACTCAGTGTGTGTGTGTGTGTGTGTGTGTGTGTTTCATAGCACTGATTGGTTAAATGTGGAGGACACCCTCATCTGTGTGTAAGCACTGTAGGGAGAACAGACCGCTTTCAGAACTCCTGTTTGCTTGATTGCACAAAACCCCCCCGCTGCCCGGTGTTACCTCACCCGGTCATGATGACCCGCTGATGTTCCGGTCATGTAGCCACCTGCTGTTCTGTTTGCTTTGGGTCTCTGTTAGTTATTCAGACTTTACAAACATTAATGTAAGAGTGTGTATGTGTGTTTAGAGAAAGGTACTGTGAAGAGTCTACATAAAGATATTTTAATGGGGCAAGATGGAGAACCCGGGCGGCCCGGTGGCTTAGTGGTTTTGCATGTTCGCCTCTCAGCTCTAGGGATTCCCGGTTCGAATCCCCATCTGGGTGGAGTTTCCATGTTCTCCCCCGTGTCCGCGTGGGTTTCCTCCTGGTTCTCCGGTTTCCTCCCACAGTCCAAAAACATGGATCAAGTCAATTGAGTTCTCCAAATTGCCCCATATAGAGTGTGTCTGTGTGTGTGAGTGAGTGTGTGCTGGATGGATTGGCGTCCTGTCCTGGGTCTATCTGCCCAGCACCCAAAACGTTCTCCCCTGGATGGGCATGGGGAACCCCCCCCCCCCCTGCGACCATAATATAGGATAAAGCGGGAGATAATGGATGAATGAATGAAAGATGGAGAACGATGATCCACCATGATGTACATGTACAGTATCAGTTCAAAGTTTGGACACGCCCCCTTCTTGCTCCATCCTCCACTTAGCATATGGACTGTAGTCCATCTGTGTTCTTTGTTGTTGTTAGTCCCCTGTTGGTTCTCAGGAGCATCACAGAACAGGTATCATTTGGGTGGTGGATTGTTTATGGTCAGTTCTGCGGTGACACCGAGGTGGTGGTGGTGGTTGTGGTGGTGGTGGGGGGGGGGGGGTTAGTGCTGTTGTGACACTGCTGGGATAGGACTAATGCACCCACCCAATAACCCCTGCTCTGTGGTGGTACTATTGGGGTTCTGACCATTAGAACAGAGTACACAGTATGCCCTGTAGAATACAAAGAGATGGACTACAGAGTGGAACTGTAGAACTACAAAGTCCGTCTTCACAGGAAGTGGAACTGAGAACATGGACAATAAGTGGGGCAGAAAAAGGGGGCGTGTCCAAACATAACTATGACTTTAGTTCGTCTACAGAGCTGAACTTCTGTTCAGCAGATAAGACATCACGTCACCTGACCTCTGCTTCTTTTTTTTTGGACTTTAGTCAAAGACGGTGACCTGCCCCATGTCGGGGCGACCCCTGAAGATGAATGAACTGGTTTCGGTGCAGTTTACTCCCCTGAACCCAAATCTGGACCGGGTTTCCCTGCTGACACGCCAGGTGGGTGTGAGGGACTGTCACAATGGACCAACAGACGCGTGCTTCGTTACCGTCCCTCACTTCGTTATTAAGTTTCGTGTTCTTGTTTAATGGAGACTGAATATCAGAGTGAGGGGGGGGGGTACAAACTATTTTGGAGTAGCGCACATAAGCATATTGGAAGATCCAAAGTTGACTATATAGAACATTTAGGGTTTTTAATGGTCAGCACATCCACCTCTCAGCGCTGGGGATCCAGGTTAGATTCCGTGTCCTCCCAGTGTCCGTGTGGGTTTCCTCCCACAGTTCAAAAACATGGCTTCACATGCTCTAAGTTGCCCCTATGTAGTATGTGTTTGAGTGAGTATGCACAATGGATTGGCGCCCTGTCCTAGGTGCATCTGCCCAGCGCCCAAATCCATCTCCCCTCCCTCCAAGATTTTAGTGACATTTGATATTGTCCCTGGGTGGCACAGTGGCTTAGTGGGTTTAGCATGTTCTCCTCTCAGCGCTACGGATTCCCGGCTCGAATCCCCACCTGGGTGGAGCTTGTATGTTCTCCGGTTTCCTCCCACAGTCCAAAAACGTGGATCAAGTCAATTGAGTTCTCCAAATTGCCCAGCAATAAATAGATTGGCGTCCTGTCCTGGGTCTATCTGCCCAGCGCCCGAGACGTTCTCCCCTGGATGGGCATGGGGAACCCCACCGCGACCCTAATAGAGGATGAAGCGGAAGATAATGAATGGATGGATGATATTGACCCCATTTCACCGTCCATTTTTTCATGTCAACATAATCCTGGATTCTGCCCCGTGTCTGAATCCTGCCCTGTAGCTCTACACCGTTCACCCTTGTTTGTTCCACCCCCACCCCCCCACCCCCCCGTCTCGTCTCAGGGTGGGTGAATTTCAGCGTGTGACCGAGGTAATGACATGAGCTTCAACAATAATGTGAGGGGTTTGGACCTCAGTGTTAACCCCAAAGCACTGAGCTCTGTTCATGAGGTGCAGGTTTTCTTTTAGTTCTCTTAATGTCGTCCCCAGGTCACTTTTGTTTTGTGGATTTTATAAACGTTAGCCGTCTTTAAAAGTCCATTTGAGCGATTTTTATTTTTATTTATTTATTTATTTTTACGTACTCAGGTTATTACTGACTGAAACGTTGATGTCGCTTTCCTGAATGCAGGCAGTGTGTAAAGTGGACAGTGTTGCTGTGACTGTTTGGGGGGGGGGGACATGTCCAACTGAATGATGCAGGACTAAACCGCTGTGTCTTTTCAGGACAGATACGTGTGTGCGGTGACCAAAGACACGTTGGGAAACTCTGTACCCTGCGCTGTCCTCCGACCCTCGTGAGTTCCACCTGTTTCGGTTTTTTTAACATCCGGAGTTGATATACAGTTGTGATCAAATTTATTCAACCCCCACTGAAATAAAGTGTTTTGGCCAGTTTGACATTGATTTGGATCATTTCAGTCATCTTATTTACAATTATATCAAAGAGGCACTTATAAATTAGACAAATATAACATAATATTTATGATGGAATAACCACAAATGTCTTTACTGTGCTCACATCATTATCAGTTTTATTCAACCCCCTAGTGACATTATTTTTCAGTACTTAGTACAACATCCTTTTCCAGTTATGACAGCTTTCAAGCGTGAAGCATAGCTTGACACAAGTGTCTTGCAGCGACCTATGGGTATCTTAGCCCATTCTTCATGGGCAAAAGCCTCCAGTTCAGTCACATTCTTAGGCTTGCGCACTGCAACTGCCTTCTTTAGGTCCCACCAGAGGTTCTCAATTGGATTTAAGTCTGGTGATTGCGATGGCCACTCTAGAATGTTCCAGCCTTTCATGTTCAACCATGCTCTAGTGGACTTGGATGTGTGCTTCGGATCATTGTCCTGTTGGAAGGTCCAACGTCTCCCAAGCCGCAGGTTTGTGACTGACTCCATCACATTTTCCTCCAAGATCTCCTGGTACTGAAGGGAATTCATGGTACCCTGCACACGTTGAAGCTTTCCTGTACCATTAGAAGCAAAACAGCCCCAAAGCATAATTGACCCCCCGCCATGCTTCACAGTAGGCAAGGTGTTCTTTTGTTCATAAGCCTGGTTCTTCCTCCTCCAAACATAGCGCTGGTCCATTGTCCCAAACAGTTCTAATTTAGTTTCATCTGACCACAGTACACTGTCCCAAAACCTTTGTGGCTTGTCCACATGACTTTTGGCATACTGCAGTCGACTTTTCTTGTTCTTTGGAGTCAGCAAGGGGGTGCGCCTGGGAGTTCTGGCATGGAGGTCTTCGTTATGCAGTGCGCGCCTTATTGTCTGAGCTGAAACTTCAGTGCCCACATCTGACAGGTCTTTTTTCAGTTCCTTAGCAGTCACGCGGGGATTTTTCTCCACATTACGCTTCAGGTAGCGCACAGCAGTCGCGGTCAGGATCTTCTTTCTGCCACGACCAGGTAACGTTTCCACTGTGCCCTTTAACTTGAACTTGCGAATGATACTTCCGATAGTGTCTCTTGGAATATTTAACAACTTCGCAATCTTTTTATATCCATTGCCATTCTTGTGAAGAGCAATAACCTCTTCTCTTGTCTTCTGGGACCATTCTCTTGCCTTCACCATGCTTGTAAACACACCAGTAGATGTCTAGAAGGAGCTGAGTATCACAGTCCTTTTAAATCTGCCTAATTGGTGCTTATCATGCTTGATTGCTGCTCGTTGACATCCACAGGTCTTTTCAATACCTGATTGAAAACACTGGAATGAACCTCTGTTCTTATGAGTGGTAGTTGTAAAGGGGTTGAATAATTGTGTCAATGAAGAAATCACAAAAAGGCCATTTAATACTTTATGACAAAAACAATTGATGCTATCTTAGTTGCATTTAGTTCTTTAACAAGTCCTTGTAAGATTTCATTATGAACACAATTACAAATGTGCACTGAATTCCATAAAACCCTTCGCAGCATTGGGGGTTGAATAAATTTGATCACAACTGTAGTTCATGTTTTCAGTCATCTCTCTGTCTCTCTCTCTCTCTCTCTGTCTGTCTGTCTCTCTCTCTGTCTGTCTCTGTCTGTCTGTCTTTCTCTCTGTCTGTCTTTCTCTCTCTCTCTCTCTCTCTCTCTCTGTCTTTCTCTCTCTCTCTCTCTCTCTCTGTCTGTCTGTCTGTCCGTCCGTCCGTCCGTCTCAGAGGAGTTGTGGTCACCGTGGAGTGCGTGGAAAAGCTCATCCGTAAAGACATGATCGACCCCGTTTCAGGCAACACACTGAAAGAGAAGGACATCATTGTCCTGCAGAGGGTGAGTTTTTTTTTCCCCTTTAATCTCTAATAATTAAAACCCACGGTCATTTTACTGGGGCGGCACGGTGGCTTAGTGGTTTAGCATGTTCTCCTCTCAGCGCTGGGGATTCCCGGTTCGAATCCCAATCCGGGTGGAGTTTCCATGTCCTCCCCGTGTCCGCGTGGGTTTCCTCCGGGTTCTCCGGTTTCCTCCCACAGTCCAAAACCATGGCTCAAGGTCAATTGAGTTCTCCAGATTGCCCCATGTAGAGTGTGTTTGTGTGTGTGAGTGTGTGTGTGTATCCAGCGATACATTGCCCCCCTGTCCTGGGTGTATCTGCCCAGCGCCCGAAACGTTCTCCCCTGGTGGGGGGGACGACGACGACAAACTATTTTGGAGTAGTGCACATAAGCACATTGAAAGATCTAAAGGTGACTATAGTGCTGGGGATCCAGGTTCTATTCCCGATCTGGGTCCTCCCAGTGTCCGTGTGGGTTTCCTCCCACAGTTCAAAAACATGGATTCAAGATGAATTGGCAGCTCTAAATTGCCCCTATATAGTATGTGTTTGAGTGAGTATGCGCAATGGATTGGCGCCCTGTCCTAGGTGCATCTGCCCAGCGCCCAAATCCATCTCCCCTCCCTAAAAGATTTTAGTGACATTTGATATTGTCCCCATTTCACCGTCCACTTTTCATGTCAACACAATCCTGGATCCTGCCCCCCAGCTTCTGAATCCTGCCCCCCAGTGTCTGAATCCTGCCCTGTAGCTCTACACCGCTCACCCTTTGTTCCCCCCCCCCCCCTCCTGTTTTTGGCTCGTCTCAGGGTGGGACTGGCTTCGCCGGCTCTGGAGTCCACCTTTGCGCCAAGGAGGCTCGACCCGTCATGCAGGCGTGAGGACGTCGCGAGGCGGCCGACCTGCGGTTTTTACCCCCCTGTATGTGGTATTAACCCATAACTGCACCTTTCTTACCCTGTCTTCAGTTTACAGTGACGTTGTGACCAAGAGGCTCGTTACTCATTTATATTTTATTCTAACTCACGAACCGTAGATACAGAGATACAGTTTGTTATTATCTTTCATTCCTTTGTTAAAATAAAAGCTCCGTGTCTCACAGGTCCTCAGTTTTCTGCTTTAATTCTTCCGTCCTCAAAGCTCGTCGTGTTCTCGCAGTAACAGAGCCCCGTAGTCTGTAATGCTGCTGACCTTCACCGCGTCCAGTTGCTCCAGGATCTCGCTCGCGGTCAGGAGGCCGTCCTGAGGAAAGAGAGAATCAGGAACGGGGGAGCGTAACGACGGAACCAGAGAACCCGAGGTTATCAGCGGAGTTAAATTAATGACCGTAATAATGACGAATCATCGATGTGATGAAATTAAATTGAGGATTTGAACGAATTTGTGGGGCGGCACGGTGGTTTTGCATGTTCTCCTCTCAGCGCTAGGGGTTCCCGGTTCGGTTCCCAATCTGGGTGGAGTTTCCACGTTCTCCCCGTGTCCGCGTGGGTTTCCTCCCACAATCCAAAAACATGGATCAAGTCAAGTGAGTTCTCCAAATTGCCCCATATAGAGTGTGTGTGAGTGAGTGTGTGCCCAGCGATAGATTGGCGCCCTGTCCTGGGTGTATCTGCCCAGTGCCCGAAACGTTCTCCCCTGGATGGGCATGGGGAACCCTTCCCCACGCAACCCTGATATAGGATAAAGTGGGAGATATTGAATGAATGAAAGGATTTGAATGAATTTTTTGGGCAGCACGGTGGTTTAGCATGTTCTCCTTTCAGCGTTGGGAATTTCCGGTTCGAATCCCCATCTGGGTGGAGTTTCCACGTTCTCTCGTGTCTGCTTGGGTGCCCTCCGGGTTCTCAGGTGTCCTCCCACAGTCCAAAAACATGGATCAAGGTCAATTGAGTTCTCCAAATTGCCCCATATAGAGTGTGTCTGTGTGAGTGAGTGTGTTTACAGTGATGGATTGCCGTCCTGTCCTGGGTGTATCTGCCCAGCACCCGAGACGTTCTCCCCTGGATGGGCATGGGGAACCCCACCCCCGCGACCCTAATAGAGGATAAAGCTGAAGATAATAGATGGATGGAATGAATTTGTGCTTGGTGGATGGGAGGAGACGTGTAACCAACACTCGCGTTATATTTGGTTCTTGAGTTGATGATTTTTTCCAGAGCGACTCTCAATTTAGAAGACATTATGATTTGGTGAAATGAGGAGGAACCAACAGAACGGCTTTCTATCAGAACCAGCGTTAACTTCTTCTGCAGTCTGATCTACAGGAGCTCATCTGTTGGATTGGATGCCTTGGCCACCCCTGACCCTGCCGCCGGGTTACCACGGTTCCGTCCATGTACCACGTTGGTAACTCGCTTCACCTGTCGTGTGCTCGTGATGTCATTCCCCTTTTCGGTATCTAAACTGATACCAGAAGGCTTAGTAATAAGAAAAGATTCCTTTAATATCATTGTAAATAAACACAGGGGGGCAGCACATGGAAACTCGGCTCTTTACATACCCCAACTTAACGGTTGCCGTCAGTACGCAGGGTTATATGGCACCGCTTGCGGCGGTCTGGGTAAAGTGCCTCCTCAGGTCCACAGTGGAGCATGTGGTGAACCTGGAGCTCCAGCCTCCAACGGCCTGATTGAACTTCGGATTTGAAGGCTGTGAGATCGACTGGAAGGACTGATCTTTGCCCACTGCTAAGGTAAGATGACGTGGTGGTTGGGAGGTGGAGGTGATGGTGGTTTGGTCGAACACTTGGTAGAATTAAATATGGGGTTGTGAATTGGGCTTCGTGTGAAACCTCTGTGTTTTTGAGACAGGACTTTGTATTTATCTTATTTATAAGGCGCAACATGGTGGCGTGGTGGTCAGAACATCTGAATCTGGGTGGAGTTTCCATGTTCTATCCCTCCATCCGTTATATTCCTCTACTAGGGTCATGGGGGGTGGGGGGGGTGCCCCATGCCCATCCAGGGGAGAACGTTTCGGGCGCTGGGCATATACACCCAGGACAGGATGCCAATCTATCACTGGGCACACACTCACTCACACAAACACACTATATGGGGCAATTTTGGACTGTGGGAGGAAACCGGAGAACCCGGAGGAAACCCACACGGACAGAACATTTGAACTCCACCCAGATTGGGATTCGAACCGGGAATACCTAGCGCTGAGAGGAGAACATGGCAACCACTGAGCCACCGTGCCGCCCTTTCCATGTTCTAAATTGGCTTAATTTAAATTGCCCCTATACCGTGTGTGTTCCCAGAGATGGATTGGCGACCTGTCCTAATCCTAGAGGATTAGGTGGAAGATGATGAATGTATTATTTAAACTGGAGAGCCTCACAACTCTAAAAAAAATAAATAAATAAATTCATGTGGCTTAGTGGTTTAGCACGTTCTCCTCTCAGCACTAGGGATTCCCGGTTCGAATCACCATCTGGGTGGAGTTTCCATGTTCTCCCCGTGTCCACGTGGGTTTCCTCCGGGTTCTCCGGTTTCCTCCCACAGTCCAAAAACATGGATCAAGTCAATTGAGTTCTCCAAATTGCCCCATATAGAGTGTGTGTCTAAGTGAGTGAGTGTGTGTTCAATGATAGATTAATTAAAGTGTGTGTTCAATGATCGATTGCCCCCCCTGTCCTGGGTGTATCTGCCCAGCGCCCGAAACGTTCTCCCCTGGATGGGCATGGAGAACCCCCCCCCCCCCGCGACCCTAATAGAGGATAAAGTGGAAGATAATGGATGAATGAATAAACCGTGATGTAGAGTACCAGACAAACCTCTTCGTGCTACAAGAGCTCTGGAAACTTCCCAACATTGGCATTAAGTTTAATGAATGATTTAAGAAAATGAGCCAAGAATTAAAAAAAAAAAAAAAAAAAAAAGGATTTATTTGAAATTCACAGAAAAAGGCGTGTTCTCTGTAATCTGACACACTGCAGGTGATCTGCAGCTAATCCAGCGGCCGGTGTGTAACGTGGTCGTGTTTTCTCAGTGCGAAGCTGTGCATCAGGAGCGTTTAAGGGGAATCGGTGGCTCCTCGTTTACCCCACGGGATGAGCGGGCCTTTATTTACCTCGTGTGCAGGACCTCCCCTACTCTGCTTACGGTACCTCCACATTTGACCCGTCCATGCGGTGACACACACACACTGAGTGAAGTGAGCACACGTGCTCGGAGTGGTGGGCAGCCCTGTACCGGGCGCCCGGGGGGCAATCGGGGTTAGGTGCCTTGCCCAAGGGCACTTCAGCCATTGTACTTGATGGGACCGGGACTCGAACCGGGGACCTTAAACACGCGTCTATGGCTGCCCCGTGACTTTATTCAGAACAGCGTTCTCGTGTGGACGTGTATAAAACAGAAGCACCACAATGAAACTTGAGTAAACTATTGGGATACCAGCACTACTTTAGTCATGTGACCAACTTTCGTGGACGGAATGCGTTTTGACTGAATAAATAAATTCGTTGTTTTTTTTTTTGGTTTTTTTTGGAAAACCAAAAAAATTCCCTGTAAGAAAATGTTTCGATCTATTAATGTGGGAAAAAGAAAACCCACTCCCCTCTACACCCCCCCCCCCCACTTTCCTAAAATCTCCGGCTTCCTCGCACCCCCCCCCCTCCTCACACAGGTCTCGGGTCAGAGCTCGTCGTGCTTTCTGGTGAGATCCTCGCCGTAATTGGTGGCCTGGCTCCCGACGAACATGTTCCAGTTATCCAGAATCTCTTTCTTGGTCATTTTGTCGTCCTGGAGAACGAGCGTGTTGATTGGCGTTGGTTGGCGTTGATTGCAATTCCGCGATGGTTAAATGGGGGGGGGGGGGGGGGGGGGGGGGGCAGACAAAAAGGATTGATTTAATTAGTTGATGATTAAGGGTGAGAATTACAGATAATTACAGATGAGGCGCGATGTTCCGCCCGTAATTGGAGGGGGTACTGTGGGAGGTACTCACGTTGTCTTTATCCGTCTCGTGAATGAGATGTTTGGCCTCGTTGTCGGCGTGATCCGTGTCGCCCGGCAGGATCCACTTCTCAACTTCGCTGGCGTCGAGAAAACCGTCCTAAAAAAAAAAGGGTTTGATTTTTAGATGTTTGGGATTCGGATCAATGACCCCATGACGGGTCATCATTCCTGTTGGATGTTACAAATCCCAAACATCCATCCATCCATTATCTTCCACTTTATCCTCTATTAGGGTCACGGTGGGGGGGGTTCCCCATGCCCATCCAGGGGAGAACGTTTCGGGCGCACAGACACACTCTATATGACCCACTCTATATGGGGCAATTTGGAGAACTCAATTGACCTTGGTCCATGTTTTTGGACTGTGGGAGGAAAGCGGAGAACCAGGAGGAAACCCACACGGACACGGGGAGAACGTGGAAACTCCACCCAGATGGGGATTTGAACCGGGAAACCCTAACTTCGAGAGGAGAACATGCTAAACCACTAAGGCACCGTGCCGCCCTGGATTTATTCATTATTCATTATCTCCCGCTTTATCCTTTATTAGGGTCACGGTGGGGTTCCCCATGCCCATCCAGGGGAGAACGTTTCGGGCGCTGGGCAGATACACCCAGGACAGGGCACCAATCTATCGCTGGACACACACTCACTCACACACACACACTCTATATAGGGCAATTTAGAGAACTCAATTGACTTGATCCATGTTTTTGGACTGTGGGAGGAGACCGGAGAACCCGGAGGAAACCCACACGGACACGGGGAGAACATGGAAACTCCACCCAGATGGGGATTCGAACCGGGACTCCCTAGTGCTGAGAGGAGAACATGCTAAACCACTAAGCCACCGTGCCGCCCTGGATTTATTCATTATTCATTATCTCCCGCTTTATCCTCTATTAGGGTCGCGGTGGGGTTCCCCATGCCCATCCAGGGGAGAACGTTTCGGGCGCTGGGCAGATACACCCAGGACAGGGCGCCAATCTATCACTGGGCACACACTCACACACAGACACACTCTATATGGGGCAATTTGGAGAACTCAATTGACTTGATACATGTTTTTGGACTGTGGGAGGAAACCGGAGAACCCGGAGAAAACCCACGCGGACACGGGGAGAACATGGAAACTCCACCCAGATGGGGATTCGAACCGGGAATCCCTAGCGCTGAGAGGAGAACGTGCTAAACCACTAAGCCACCGTGCCGCCCCGGATTTAATTTAATACAATTATTTTTCTATTTTACTTTAATTGGATGTTTAGCTTCTTAGAATTGTTGTTTTTTTATTAATTACACCAATGACTCTAATGACACACACACCTTGTTGAGGTCTCTGTACTCTGAGAAATGTTTCCTCTCCGTCGTTACCCACTCGGGTTCGTCCTCTCCTCGCTCTGGAGTGAACATGTCCCCTGAAACCAGAAGGTTCTTTAAGCGATGATCTCCGTTCTTGTGAGCATCATGAAAAACACTGATGTTTGTCGATGATAAACACAACTAAACTGTATCATCTGTCATTGCAGCCCAGCATCGGGGGATTTCAGTTGCCATGGTAACACATTACCATGGTGATGTCACTTACGGCACTGAGTTGATCAGAACCATGTGATTTTTTTTTTTGGTCCTGTAGTCAGCTGTTGATGACTTGTTCAGTTCTTATTGATATTCATTCATTATCTTCCGCTTTATCCTCTATTAGGGTCGCGGTGGGGTTCCCCATGCCCATCCAGGGGAGAACGTCTCGGGCGCTGGGCAGATAGACCCAGGACAGGACGCCAATCCATCACTGGACACACACTCACTCACACAGACACACTCTATATGGGGCAATTTGGAGAATTCCAAATTGGAGAATTCAATTGACCTTGATCCATGTTTTTGGACTGTGGGAGGAAACCGGAGAACCCGGAGGAAACCCACGCGGACACGGGGAGAACATGGAAACTCCACCCAGATGGGGATTCGAACCGGGAATCCCTAGCACTGAGAGGAGAACGTGCTAAACCACTAAGCCTTCTTATTGATATCGTGAGACTTATGTCATGATTTTCCCAAATACATGATTTAAAAAAAAAAAAAAAAAAAAAAAAAACAATAATTGATGTAAAAATTTTTATCTAATGTTCTAACTAGCGGCACGGTGGCTTCCATGTTCTCCCCGTGTCCGTGTGTGTTTCCTCCGGGTTCTCCGGTTTCCTCCCACAGTCCAAAAACATGGATCAAGTCAATTGAATTCTCCAAAATTGCCCCATATAGAGTGTGTCTGTGTGAGTGAGTGAGTGCCCAGCGATGGATTGGCGTCCTGTCCTGGGTGTATCTGCCCAGCGCCCGAGACGTTCTCCCCTGGATGGGCATGGGGAACCCCACCGCGACCCTAATAGAGGATAAAGCGGGAGATAATGGATGAATGAATGTTCTAACTAATTAATCAGCAGCTCGAAATCCAGATGCTTCGCCCAAAAGTGTTTAAGAAGCAGAACCTCTGCAGACGTACCGATGTACTCCTGGAGACTGACTTTCCCGTCGCCGTTCTTGTCGATATCTTCTATGGTTTCCTGTTTTAAAGAACCGGTCAGTTTTTTTTTTATTATTATTTTAAGATACAGTACCATTTTAACCTTTGGACACGCCCCCTTCTTGGGGCGTGTCCAAACTTACAAAGTTGTGTTAGTGTGGTCTGACCTGCACCACGACGCCCTTCATGTAGTCGAACTCCTCGGGATGAAGGAAGGCGGTGAACTCCTCTCGCGTGGCGATGCCGTCCCCGTCTTTATCCGCCACCTTGAAGCGTCTCTGGTCGCGGTTGTGCATGGCTCTGTAGCTCTCCTTGTCCTCGATGTGATCCGAATCGTCCTCTAGAGCACAGAGCAGTTCAGAATCGTTCAGTGTCGCGCTCTGAATCAATGAATCATTTACTTAAAATAATGATTCGCTCATTGTGTCACTGCTCTGAATCGGTGAATCATTTAGTTATCATGATTCACTTCTCTTTTCACTTATTTACTGTCACTTTCTGAATCAATGAATCATTTGTAATCATGAGTCAGCTTGAATTCATTCATTGTGTCACTCTCTGAATCAGTGAATTATTTAGTAATGATTCAGTTCTCTCTCATTTACTGTCAAATTCTGAATCAGTGAATCATTTAGTTATCATGATTCACTTCTCTCTCATTTACTTTCACTTTCTGAATCAATGAATTGTTTTGTAATCATGAGTCAGTTTTAACTCATTCATTGTGTCACTGTCTGAATCAGTGAATCATTTACTTATAAGTATGATTCACTTCTCTCTCTCATTGTGTTACTGTCTGAATCGGTGAATCGTTTAGTTATCATGATTCACGTCTCTCTCTCTCATTTACTGTCACTGTCTGAATCAATGAATCGTTTTGTAATCATGAGTCAGTTCTCTCTCATTCATTGTGTCACTCTGAATCGGTGAATTTTTTTTTGTGATGATTCAGTTCTCTCTCATTCATTGTGTCACTGTCTGAATCAGTGAATCATTTAGTTATCATGATTCACGTCTCCCTCATTCACTGTGTGTTTGTGTAACGCGTACCCAGGTAGGTGCCATAAGTGGTGTTCTTGTACTCGATCCAGGAGATCCTTCCATCCTTGTCCTGGTCGTACTCCTTCCAGTTCTTGTCCACGTTCTCCTCGATGTAGCGCCTCTGTCGGTGTTTGATCCAGTGGTGCAGCTCTGCGTGGCTGACGAAGCCGTCCTTATCTGTGTCGATGCGGTCCACGATTTTTCTAAAAGAAAATACGATTTATGAGACTGAATATAACTTGGATATGACGTAACTGCTTCATTCGTCTTTCTGAGGCCCTTTGGTTGAGATTGGGACGTGATGTCTGTGCTTCGCCTCGGTGTCTCCAAGACGGTGTGAAGCTGAACATGGAGACTAACCCGAGCCTGGCCTTGCTCTCCTCAGGGGTCAACTGGTCAAAGGTCTTGGCGTCCTCTTTCCCCAAAAAGGCTTCGTGGTCATACTGGAAACTGTTGGCGTCATCGTGGGAGTGGTCGCTCAGGTCGCGCTGGTGGTGCACGCGCCTTTCCTGTGGAGGTACAGCGAGCGCGAGACCCAGAAGCAGTGAGAGGAGGAGCAGCCTCATTTCCTGCGGAGAACAGCGGAGGTAAGCAGAACGTTCAGTCCACTGTAACGTCTTTCAACGTGCAAAAGCCAAACCATCCGTCACAGACCGACTGTAACCTGAGAGTTTGAGCAACAACACTGTTTCTCTTTTGCTTTTTCTGCGAGTTAAAGTTGAATTCTGAGTGTAAAACAACATGAATAACCAAAATTCACCAAATGAGGGCAATTAATCATCATTACACAGTTAATAAGACCTTGGAAATACCGAACACAAATTCAGCTTCCGTGTTAGACCTATTAATGTACATTTCACTCACCACATTGTTCTCGACACATTATTAGGTATACACTACTACTCAAACGTTTGGGCATGCCCCATTCTGCCCCACTTATTGTCCATGTTCTCAGTTCCACTCTCCGTAAAGATGGACTTTGTAGTTCTACAGTTCCACTCTGTAGTCCATCTGTTTGTGTTCTACAGTACATACTGTGTACTCTGTTCTCTAATGGTCAGAACACCAATAGTACCACCGCAGAGCAGGGGTTATTGGGTGGGGGGCATTAGTCCTATACACTAAAACCCCCCTCACCACATCAGTGTCGCTGCAGAACTGACCATCAACAATCCACCACCCAAATGTTCTGTGATGCTCCCGAGAACCAACAGAGAACCAACAGATGCACTACAGTCTGTAATTGTAGAACTACAAAGTCCATTTGTATGATAAGTGGAGGACATAGAGGACTGATACTGTAAATATACTACTGATACATGTAACCTTTCAAATGATTCGTGTCGACTTTTAAAAAGTTATTCTAACACATTTGTGTAAAGGCATGGTAGTCCAGTGGTCAGGGTGTTGGGCTATCAATCTGACGGTTGGGGGTTCAGATCCCAGGTCAACTGAAGTGGCTCCTTGAGCGAGACCCTGAACCCTCATTGCTCCAGGGATGTTGTGATGAACCCTGTGCTCACCTTGTAAGTCGCTTTGGATAAAAGCGTCCAATAAATGACCCAATGTAAATGTAGATCTTTTATCATTTAATTTTAATTCGTGTATATATATATATATATATATATATATATATATATATATTTTCATCCATTATCTCCCGCTTTATCCTCTATTAGGGTCGCGGTGGGGTTCCCCATGCCCATCCAGGGGAGAACGTTTCGGACGCTGGGCAGATAGACCCAGGACAGGGCGCCAATCCATCGCTGGGCACACACTCACTCATACAGACACACTCTATATGGGGCAATTTGGAAAATTCAATTGACTTGATCCATGTTTTTGGACTGTGGGAGGAAACCGGAGAACCTGGAGGAAACCCACGCAGACACGGGGAGAACATGGTGAATGTGCTAAACCACTAAGCCACTGTGCTGCCTATATATATATAAATAACATATATATATATATATATATATATATATATATATATATAAATAATAACATATATATATATATATATATATAAATAATAACATATATATATATATATATATATATATAAATAATAACATATATATATATATATATATATATATATATATATATATAACACATATATAAATAATATATATAAATATAATATATATATATAAATAACATATATATATATATATGTATAAATAACTGCAGTAATCTTTATATAAAGACTTTTGAGGTTTGTTTTCTGATTATTGAGGTTAAATACAGGTTAATGTTGCATTAAAGCTCTGAACGTCATGCCCTCAATCACAGCGATGCTCTGCAGACGACGCCCCTGAAAACTTTTATTTAAAAGAATAAAATTAAAAACCTTTAATCCGGGTTTAATTCAGCCGTGACGTCTAAATCCCGATCATGCAAATTAAATGAAAAACCCCTGGACTTTGTAAACTCACCGATCCGCGGCGCTGCGCTGCGCGTCTCTGAACCCGAGCTTAAATCCGCGGACACGCTGGCACGCTGCCCCTTTAAACGCGCGCTCAGCGGGGCGGGGCCAACCGCGCACGTCCCCCAGAAAATCCGCCCCCGGCAGGGACGCGGACCAATCCGGCGGAGGCGGGGGGCGGTCCCAGTGGGGAGCGGCGCGGCGATTGGCTCCGAAGCGCCACGTTGACACGCGAACGCACATGTCGAATTTAAAGAGCGGGGGATGTGGTTTGCGCGCGAGGGGGGAGGGGGGGGGAGGGGGTTCCGGGGAATCGATACAGCGTCATGGATTCGACTCCGTTAAAAGTTTCATTTTTTCATTCATCCATTATTTCCCGCTTTATCCTCTATTAGGGTCGCGGTGGGGTTCCCCATGCCCATCCAGGGGAGAACGTTTCGGGCGCTGGGCAGATACACCCAGGACAGGACACCAACCTATCGCTGGGCACACACTCACTCACACAGACACACTCTATATGGGGCAATTTGGAGAACTCAATTGACTTGATCCATGTTTTTGGACTGTGGGAGGAAACCGGAGAACCCGGAGGAAACCCACGCGGACACGGGGAGAACGTGGAAACTCCACCCAGATGGGGATTCGAACCGGGAATCCCTAGTGCTGAGAGGAGAACGTGCCAAACCACTAAACCACCTGCCGCCCGTTAAAAGTTTCATTAAACACTAAAACATACTTATTGTAACATAAACATCTGGATCAACTGATAAATAAATAAATGCTTAGCACGGTGGCTTAGTGGTTTAGCATGTTCTCCTCTCAGCGCTGGGGATTCCCGGTTCGAATCCCCGTCTGGGTGGAGTTTCCATGTTCTCCCCGTGTCCGCGTGGGTTTCCTCCGGGTTCTCCGGTTTCCTCCCACAGTCCAAAAACATGGATCAAGGTCAATTGAATTCTCAAAAAAATTGCCCCATATAGAGTGTGTGTGTGTGAGTGAGTGTGTGTCCAGAGATGGATTGGCGCCCTGTCCTGGGTGTATCTGCCCAGCGCCCGAGACGTTCTTCCCTGGATGGGCATGGGGAACCCCACCGCAAACCTAATAGAGGATAAAGCGGGAGATAATGGATGAATGAATGAATAAGTTACGTTTCATATGGCCAGCCGTTTTAACGTTGAATAAGTAGCGGTGATGGCAATTGTGTAGATGTCTGAAATTATATTTTCACTAGTTAGAATTCCATATCCATTCATTCATTATCTTCCGCTTTATCCTCTATTAGGGTTGCGGGGGGGGGGTTCCCCATGCCCATCCAGGGGAGAACGTTTCGGGCGCTGGGCAGATAGACCCAGGACAGGACGCCGATCCATCGCTGGGCACACACTCACTCACACAGACACACTCTATATGGGGCAATTTGGAGAATTCAATTGACTTGATCCATGTTTTTGGACTGTGGGAGGAAACCAGAGAACCCGGAGGAAACCCACGCGGACACGGGGAGAACATGGAAACTCCACCCAGATGGGGATTCGAACCGGGAATCCCTAGCGCTGAGAGGAGAACATGCTAAACCACTAAGCCACCGTGCCGCCATGAGAGTAATTATTATATATAATAATTATATAATATATAATTATTCAGGTATATTAATCTGTAACTGTAAATCTAATTATCTGAATTTGAGCTGAGCAGCTTTCAGGAGGTTGCAACGCTGCACCGCGTGTTTGTTGGTTTGTTGTTATTTGTTGGAACAATATTACAACGTGGCGGCTGTTTTAAGTTGAAGTGGTTGCAATCTACAATCCTAACGCTAGATGTCACTAAAACCTAGATAAATAAGCCCCAAATTAAAGTAAGGATATATTTTTTTATCTCTTTATTGTATTTATAAAGCCTGTACAAATCTGTAATAATTAAATAATTACGTGCTGAAGCAGAAAAAGCACAAAAAAATCTCAACACAACACAGAGTTTCAGGATTCAGTTTTAAAAATACTGATGAACATGTTTATTTCTTATTATACAGTATCTACTCAAAGTTATTCTATTCATTCATTCATTATCTCCTGCTTTATCCTCTATTAGGGTCGCGGTGGGGTTCCCCATGCCCATCCGGGGGAGAACGTCTCGGGCGCTGGGCTGATAGACCCAGGACAGGGCGCCAATCCATCGCTGGGCACACACTCACTCACACAGACACACTCTATATGGGGCAATTTGGAGAATTCAATTGACTTGATCCATGTTTTTGGACTGTGGGAGGAAACCGGAGAACCCGGAGGAAACCCACGCAGACACTGGGAGAACATGGAAACTCCACCCAGATGGGGATTCGAACCGGGAATCCCTAGCGCTGAGAGGAGAACGTGCCAAACCACTAAGCCACCGTGCCGCCCGCTCATAGCTATATATTTCATATTTCTAATCTGTTTATGGTCTGTACATTCATATTTGTATATTCTACTTTACCGCTTTGTAATGTATATATTTATATATCTGCTAAAGCACTCCTGGATGGATGCAAACTGCATTTCGTTGTTTATAATGAGCAATGACAATAAAGTTGAATTCTATTCTATTCTATTCTATGAACATGCAGCAGATTTTAGAATAAATGATCAAAAAGAACCGAACGAATGTGCGTTATCTATACTGCCACAAAAACAAAGAAAGGAACGATTTGATTTGTCTGTAGGTGTTTGTTTTCTTTATGTTAAGGGATATTTCAAAGACAAAAAGGCCACATTCACTCGTTTATTCATTTATTATTGTTATTCCCAGGTCAATTTTCCCAACAGGGATCACGTGGATTGCTGGAGTTTGTCGCTTCTCTCAGTGGATGGATGAAGCGGAAGCTCTCTGGATCGGTTGCCAGTCAATCGCAGGACAGAACTTGAGACAAAAGCTGCGTTTGTCTACTAAATCGTCTACTAAACCCCAGGTACTAGTTCTGACGTGGTAAGTACTGTTTAATCTGAAAATGGTAGAATATATCTGAGGAAACGAGTATTTGGTGTCCAGTTCTTCAACCTTAAATGTGATGCGTTCACTGTGTTGCAAACATTATATGATTTTTGATGTAACCACAACTTTAAAATTCAGGAGGACCTCTCTGGAATTTTATCTTTTGCTTGATGTTTTTCTGGGGCGGCACGGTGGCTTAGTGGTTTAGCACGTTCTCCTCTCAGCGCTAGGGATTCCCGGTTCGAATCCCCATCTGGGTGGAGTTTCCACGTTCTCCCCGTGTCCACGTGGGTTTCCTCCGGGTTCTCCAGTTCCCTCCCACAGTCCAAAAACATGGATCAAGTCAATTGAGTTCTCCAAATTGCCCCATATAGAGTGTGTATGCGTGCATGTCTGTGTGAGTGAGTGAGTGTGTGCCCAGGGATAGATTGCCCCCCTGCCCAGCGCCCAAAACGTTCTCCCCTGGATGGACATGGGGAACCCCCCGCGACCCTAATAGAGGATAAAGCGGAAGATAATGGATGGATGTTTTTCTGGTTTGCAGTGGGGGAGTTTTGTAAACCGTCAAACATGTTTTTACTAAGATTCACTCCGAGGGTAATTTAGCATCTCCAGGAGTCCTGGATCTCAGAGAAAGGGACCTTCCCCAAACTGTTCCCATCAAGGTGAAAACCTACAGTTGTCTGACACACCTTTGTTTTGGAACTGATTTAAATGCCTGAAAACATTATTTAAAAGTCATGTTTTAATACTAGGGCGGCATAGTGGTTTAGCACGTTCTCCTCTCAGCACTAGAGATTCCCGGTTCGAATCCCCATCTGGGTGGAGTTTCCATGTTCTCCCCCGTGTCTGCGTGGGTTTCCTCCGGGTTCTCCGGTTTCCTCCCACAGTCCAAAAACATGGATCAAGTCAATTGAATTCTCCAAATTACCCCATATAGAGTTCGTCTGTGTGAGTGAGTGTGTGTCCAGTGATGGATTGGCGCCCTGTCCTGGGTGTATCTGCCCAGCGCCCGAAACGTTCTTCCCTGGATGGGCATGGGGAACCCCCCCCCGCGACCCTAATAGAGGATAAAGCGGAAGATAATGGATGAATGTTTTTCTGGTTTGCAGTGGGTGAGTTTTGTTTTTATAAAGATTCACTCCGAGGGTAATTTATCATCTCCAGGAGTCCTGGATCTCCGACATGAAGAATACCCAGCCATACCGACATAAAAAGTACTTAAAACTGAAACCAGAAAGGGACCTTCCCCAAACTGTTCCCATCAAGGTGAAAACGTACAGTTGTCTGACACACCTTTGTTTTGGAACTGATTTAAATGCCTGAAAACATTATTAGGCGTTACAGGAGCCTCCGCTCCCGCACCAGCAGACTCGGGGAAAAGTTTTGTTCCTGAGGCGGTTATCCTCCTGAACGCTGCATATACAATATAACTGCTCTTTTGCAAAACCACTTCTCTGCACCTTATATCACCTCTATCGTGTTCATACTGTGGTATATCATGTATATATCATGTATATAGTATGCTCAGGCTTAGTGGTTTAGCACGTTGCCTCTCAGCGCTAGGGATTCCCGGTTCGAATCCCCATCTGGGTGGAGTTTCCATGTTCTCCCCCGTGTCTGCGTGGGTTTCCTCCGGGTTCTCCGGTTTCCTCCCACAGTCCAAAAACATGGATCAAGTCAATTGAATTCTCCAAATTGCCCCATATAGAGTGTGTCTGTGTGAGTGAGTGTGTGCCCAGTGATGGATTGGCGCCCTGTCCTGGGTGTATCTGCCCAGCGCCCGAGACGTTCTCCCCTGGATGGGCATGGGGAACCCCACCTCGACCCTAATAGAGGATAAAGCGGGAGATAATGAATGAGTGAATGAATAGTATGCTCATATCATATCATGTTCCCATTATGTATCTACATGTAAATACTACACTTCTTCATGCACCAGTCACCGTTATTAATGCACTTTATGTAAATAATGTATATATTGCACTTCTGGTTGGATGCTAACGACATTTCATTGGCCCTGAACTTGTACTCTGCACAATGACAATAAAGTTGAATCTAATCTAATCTAATCTAATCTAATCTAAAAGGCATGTTTTTAATACTCGTGTCTATGTTATGTAGTTTAATGTGCTTTTAAGGCTAATAACACCCAAATATATTGATTCATTCATTATCTCCCGCTTTATCCTCTATTAGGGTCGCGGTGGGGTTCCCCATGCCCATCCAGGGGAGAACGTCTTGGGCGCAGCCAATGTCCGCCAATCCATCACTGGGCACACACTCACTCACACAGACACACTCTATATGGGGCAATTTTTTTGAGAACTCAATTGACTTGATCCATGTTTTTGGACTGTGGGAGGGAACCGGAGAACCCGGAGGAAACCCATGCGGACACGGGGAGAACATGGAAACTCCACCAACCTATTGCGGCGACCTCATATATTCATTCATTCATTATCTTCCACTTTATCCTCTATTAGGGTCATGGGGGGGGTTCCCCATGCCCATCCAGGGGAGAACGTTTCGGGCGCTGGGCAGATACACCCAGGACAGGACGCCAATCTTTCGCTGGGCACACACTCACTCACACAGACACACTCTATATGGGGCAATTTTTTTGAGAACTCAATTGACTTGATCCATGTTTTTGGACTGTGGGAGGGAACCGGAGAACCCGGAGGAAACCCACGCGGACGCGGGGAGAACATGGAAACTCCACCCAGATGGGGATTCGAACCGGGAATCCCTAGCGCTGAGAGTCGAACGTGCTAAACCACTAAGCCACCGTGCCGCCTCACCCAAATATACATTTATAAATTGTTGATTGTTGTAAAACAATCGTGTATAATTGATTTAGGTTCTAGAATTGCCTCATGTTTTACACAACCTCAAGCGAAATGTCCGATTCAGTCTGATCCTCGCAGGAGATCCGAGAAAATGTGGGTTTTCTTTATTACAAAGAATTAAAAGGGGTTTGCTGCTGTTTAAAAGTCACCCTCTGACCCAAAAGAGGGCGAACAACAGAAATGTACGTGTGGACAGTCTGTACAGGAGAGAAAAGTAAAAGACCGATGTTTATTATTGGAATAAGATAAAGCAGTCGTAAAACGAGCATTAGTGCCCTCTTGTGGTAATCTGCGTCTTAGCAGCTGTTAATATCACATTTCCCTTCATTGATGTACCGCAGCACGATTCCGTGATTGTAAACTCTACACTATTTCATTCATTCATTATCTCCCGCTTTATCCTCTATTAGGGTCGTGGTGGAGAACGTCTCGGGTGCTGGGCAGATAGACCCAGGACAGGGCGCCAATCCATCACTGGGCACACACTCACACACACAGACACACTCTATATGGGGCAATTTGGAGAACTCAATTGACTTGATCCATGTTTTTGGACTGTGGGAGGAAACCGGAGAACCCGGAGGAAACCCACGCGGACACGGGGAGAACATGGAAACTCCACCCAGATGAGTATTCGAACCGGGAATCCCTAGCGCTGAGAGGCGAACATGCTAAACCACTAAACCACCGTGCCGCCCTCTACACTATTTCATTAGGCATGATTTTTAATAGTAATATAGAATTAAATAGTTAACTAATTAAAATTGGTTCGTACTGCAAACCTGTTCAATGGGATGAAAGTAAACATTAACCCTGAAGGTCCAATCACAGACTGTTTGTTCTTTGAGGAGCTTTGTGGCAACATGACTACTTCACCTTTAAAAGCAGGCCCCACCCGAATGAAAAGTGCAAAGTCATGGCTCCCTAAAAGATTTGGTTTAAAAAAAAAAAGTAAAAATCAGGGTTTCATTACGAGGCGGCACGGTGGCTTAGTGGTTTAGCATGTTCTCCTCTCAGCGCTAGGGATTCCCGGTTCGAATCCCCATCTGGGTGGAGTTTCCACGTCCTCCCCGTGTCCGCGTGGGTCTCCTCCGGGTTCTCCGGTTTCCTCCCACAGTCCAAAAAACATGGATCAAGGTCAATGGAATTCTCCAAATTGCCCCATATAGAGTGTGTATGTCTATGTGAGTGAGTGTGTGCCCAAGCGATAGATCGGCGTCCTGTCCTGGGTGTATCTGCCCAGCGCCCGAAACGTTCTCCCCTGGATGGGCATGGGGAACCCCCACCGCCACCCTAAATAGAAGATAAAACAGATGATAATGGATGGATGGAGGATTTCATTACAACTGGCACACAGCATAACGCTAACTCAGGGGTGGAGGGGTGTGGGGTTGTGGAGGAAAGACCAAATAGAAAAGTTTGCCCCATCCTTCTTGCACCTGCATTACTTCTTTACCTCCGTCTCCTTTCCCCCCCGTTGCTCCTCTCCATCCTCCGTTTTCCGTTCCTTCCGTCTCTCTACTCGCCCCTCTTTCTTTGCCCGAGGCTGTGTGTCTACCAGCGTGGAGCGATTGAAGGTGACAGGGCCGGAGAGAGAGGAGAGCGGAGGGAGAGATGGAGCGAGGACGTGCCACTCTGTAGCCCGGGGGCACACAACAGCACACACAGGGAAAAACGAGAGAGAGAGAGAGAGAGAGAGAGGGAGACGGCGCAGGGAAAGAGAGGTCGAGGAAAAAAGGGCCCGAACAGACGATGGAAACGGGAAACGTCGTCGGGGCAACAAATTATTCATGCCCAGTGTTTTAATGTAAGAGCCGTTCCAACTTCTGTTTGAACGAAGTGACCCCCTGATCTTTGCGTTGGTCAAGGATCATGTCTCTCGCTCTCTCTCTCTCTCTCTCTCTCTCTCTTTATCTGTGTGCGGTGTTGTGTGTGTGTTGCATCTTCACGGCGATGCCCACTACATGCGCACTCAAATGTAGGCACACTTGTTTTTTTATGTTAACACTTGATGTTAAGTTGGCCTGGCATTGTTGCTATGGTGACCTCTTCTCCCCTCCCCTCCAGCAGAGAGAGGAAGCGAGCGAGAGAGAGAGAGAGGGTGACAGGGATGAACTAACAAGACACTGAAAAACTGTGGCCTAAAGCGCTGGAAATTTCAAACAGCAACACACACACGCACAGATTGGCGTCCACTCGCCATCCAGTAACGCACACACACACACACACACACACACACACACACACACACACACACACACACACACACACACATTAACATAGCATTGAAATAATACTGCAGTACGTTTCCATGTTAATTCTCTTTTGAGAGAGAGAAAAAAAAACTTTTTAACGCCGCAAACACGTTTCTGTACCGAAAAAACTCGACAGCCGACCTTCACAGCGCCGTGTGTATTTATTTTACACCTTTTTGGAATCCAAACTGTTTTCAGTCATTAGGTTTTTAACTTCACGCTCTTCTCTGTAATAACGCTTCATCTTTCATTCATTCATTCATTATCTTCCGCTTTATCCTCTATTAGGGTCGCGGTGGGGTTCCCCATGCCCATCCAGGGGAGAACGTTTCGGGCGCTGGGCAGATACACCCAGGACAGGACACCAATCTATCACTGGGCACACAGACACGCACGCAAACACACTCTATATGGGGCAATTTTGGAGAATTCAATTGACTTGATCCATGTTTTTGGACTGTGGGAGGAAACCGGAGAACCCGGAGGAAACCCACGCGGACACGGGGGGAACATGGAAACTCCACCCAGATGGGGATTCGAACCGGGAATCCCTAGTGATGAGAGGAGAACATGCTAAACCACTAAGCCACCGTGCCGCCCTATCCTTCATTCTTTCATTATCTCCCGCTTTATCCTCTATTAGGGTCGCGGTGGGGTTCCCCATGCCCATCCAGGGAAGAACGTCTCGGGCGCTGGGCAGATAGACCCAGGACAGGACGCCAATCTATCGCTGGGCACACACTCACTCACACACACACTCTATATGGGGCAATTTGGAGAACTCAATTGACTTGATCCATGTTTTTGGACTGTGGGAGGAAACCGGAGAACCCGGAGGAAACCCACGCGGACGCGGGGAGTACATGGAAACTCCACCCAGATGGGGATTCGAACCGGGAATCCCTAGTGCTGAGAGGAGAACGTGCTAAACCACTAACCCACCGCGCCGCACGGTTCATCTTTTCATTAATAATATCGTGCACAAACATGCAGGTGATGGACAGAATAATGGAAACGGGACAAAAAAAGTCAACTAAACCACAGTTTTTAATCACAAATCACTTTTATAACGGTTCGTAGTTAATGAGCTGCATGTAACAGCAACCCGGCAGAGACAATAATGACGAAATAATCTCATTAAATCAGAACGAATTTGTATAAAACTAAAAACTGCAATTAATAAGCAGACGCATAAGAACAGAGCCAACAGACGGAGTCCTGTACTGCTGATTTGTAAAACATTCATTATTCATCCATTATCTTCCGCTTTATCCTCTATTAGGGTCGCGGTGGGGTTCCCTATGTCCATCCAGGGGAGAACGTCTCGGGCGCTGGGCAGGGCGCCAATCTATCGCTGGGCACACACACAAACACACTCTATTTGGGGCAATTTGGAGAACTCAATTGACCTGAACCATGTTTTTGGACTGTGAGAGGAAACCGGAGAACCCGGAGGAAACCCACGCGGACGCGGGGAGAACATGGAAACTCCACCCAGATGGGGATTCGAACCGGGAATCCCTATTGCTGAGAGTAGAACGTGCTAAACCACTAAGCCACCGTGCCGCCGATTTGTAAAACAATAAAATTAATTAAGAAAATTCCACTTCTCGTAAATAATTAAATGCTTTTTCTCTCATGATTAGAGATTGCTGATGTTAATTGATTTGAAATATATATCCAACTGTTAGCACTGCCACAAAGGTGGCTCCCCATTGAGCCATGGTCCTCACAATACCTCATTAAAGGTGTTCTTTCTACAAATCCACACCGTTGCTTTGGTTACCATGACATTTAACGTAGTTACTCTTTAAGTTAGGTTTATATTCTCTCCACAAACCACCACGAAGCTTCTCATAATGTCTCTCTACCTTTACGTTGCAGCAACACCGACACCACAGATAAACTGATATTCTGGGATGTGGACGTCTAAAGGACTAAATGTTGATGTAGTTATTTAGTTTGGTGTTTTAATTTTAGCTATTTAAATAAAATGACAGATTAAAGTTTTGAATGCAGTTTCAGAAAGCGTCCCAACGTTTCGTTAAAAATGGGGTTTGTAAAAAAAAAAAACCTGAAGTGAAAACTTTAAACTTGTTTCGATTCTTTGTTCAGTTGTCCGGGCAGCAGAGAAGAATTTGCAAATCTAAAATTTTGGTTTCTTCCGACTAAAATGTTAAGTTAGTTATTCATTCATTCATTCATTATCTTCCGCTTTATCCTCTATTAGGGTTGCGGGGGGGGGGGTTCCCCATGCCCATCCAGGGGAGAACATTTCGGGCGCTGGGCAGACAGGACGCCAATCCATCACTGGGCACACACTCACTCACACAGACACACTCTATATGGGGCAATCTGGAGAACTCAATTGACCTTGATCCATGTTTTTAGACTGTGGGAGGAAACCGGAGAACCCGGAGGAAACCCACGCGGACACGGGGAGAACGTGGAAACTCCACCCAGATGGGGATTCGAACCGGGAATCCCTAGTGCTGGGAGGAGAACATGCTAAACCACTAAGCCACCTTGCCGCCCTAAGTTAGTTAGAATAAGTCTTTTTATTAGTATTGTTGGTATTTGGCTTTATCTTTGTTTAGCGAACCTATTCTTAATGGAAGTTCAGAACCTGCGCCGATTTAAAGAATATAAAACACACTATCATCTTCCTTAAACACACAGCTATTTTTAAAAGTCATCGTGTGTAAACACACACACACACACACACACACACACACACACACACACACACACACTCACACCCACAAACACATCCTGTATACATTATTTTTCAATTTGCATCCTAATCCTGGTCTTCATGTCATTGTCTTCTCCAGTGAATCCTCCGAAGCAAGTGACCGAGAGAGAACGGCCGAGACGGGGGGTGGGGGGGGGGGGTATGGGGGGTGTGTGTGGGGGGTGGATGCGACAGAGGCAGCGAAGGGTTTTGTCAACCGGAAATAAATAAACTTGGCACCCTCCTTCTCCTCCACCCCTTCCATCCCGCTTTCTTGTGCCCTCCCTGTCCCCCTTTTTCTCGTCTCCGGCGAAGGCTCAGCCATGCCCTCGTTATGTCTTCCCTCGATCCCCATTCCTCTCCTCTCGCCGCGTCCTGAGTCCTCAGCGGCGGACGTGACGGTGGCCCCTCATCTATGGCAGGTCTCGCTTTAACCGTTAACTCGACGTCATGCACATGTTGTGTGTGAGCCATGCCAGAACTGATCACTTCCTCTCTAGTGGTATTACTGTTAACACACACACACACACACACACACACACACACACACACACACACAGGGTGTATAGATACTGAATGTGTGTCCTTGTCAGTCTCGTAATAATGGACACGATATGATCAAAAATCAGGTCACCTTAACCATATTGCTGTACGAGCTTGTTGGACCAATCGGCATTCCGAATCCTCCCAGAGGCCGATGTCTGACCACTGAGTCACCAAACCGATTGGACCGTGGGTTCACAGACCTCACGTTTTGCAAAGGAGTACAGTTTTGGTGGAAATGGGTAAAAACTGTGTATTAAAAAAAATCATATATGTTACTCTGAGATAAAGAAGACCCCAAGACTCAGGAGAATGTGAAGGTCAGGTATTGGGTCTTGTAGAGTTTAAAATGGGGTCAGGCAGTGGATAAAGGGTTAACCCTGAGTGGACTTGGGGCATTAAAATTTAGGTGTGATTACATAAAGCTCAAACTCAAAGTGCAGGCAACACGCCATGGGGGTAAGTTTGGAGGAACAGTTTATGGGGTTGACAAAGACTAACTTGCTATATTGGCATATACTGTATAATATGTATATGTGTGTGTGTGTGTGTGTGTGTGTGTGTGTGTGTGTGTGTGTGTGTGTGTGTGTCTCTCTCTCTACATGTGAAAAAAAACATACATACATACATAAATACACACACACACACACACACACACACACACACACACACACACACAGACACACATATATATATATATATATATATATATATATATATAGGCGGCACGGTGGCTTAGTGGTTTTGCACGTTCTCCTCTCAGCCCTAGGGATTCCCGGTTCGAATCCCCATCTGGGTGGAGTTTCCATGTTCTCCCCGTGTCCGTATGGGTT
>JAFMOC010000167.1:892500-939647 GCA_019802505.1 Corydoras sp. C115
CACACTCTATATGGGGCAATTTTGAGAGTTCAATTGACTTGATCCATGTTTTTGGACTGTGGGAGGAAACCGGAGAACCCGGAGGAAACCCACGCAGACACGGGGAGAACGTGGAAACTCCACCCAGATGGGGATTCGAACCGGGAATCCCTAGCGCTGAGAGGAGAACATGCTAAACCACTAAGCCACTGTGCCGCCACCTTTTAATTAATTATTTCTATTTGATTTATTTTATTCGCGTCTCTGCTATTGAAACAGACGAGATACAGGTGAGATCAGTGACATCACCGGCCTCTTTGACTCCGCCCCTCATTCACAAACCAGCAGTGGATTGTGGATCTGCGCCGTTATATTTACATATTCGAAGTGCCAGCGAGGAGGTTCAAGTCCCTGACCGCTGAACAGCTGCCCTTCTATAAAACTTTGGTATGTTCTCGCTGAATTTGTGTGAAAATAAAAGTTTTCTCCCTCCATCTGATAACAAGTGGGTTAGTTATAAATTCATTCATTCATTATCTCCCGCTTTATCCTCTATTAGGGTCGCGGTGGGGTTCCCCATGCCCATCCAGTGGAGAACGTTCTCGGGCGCTGGGCAGATAGACCCAGGACAGGGCGCCAATCCATCGCTGGGCACACACTCACTCACACAGACACACTCTATATGGGGCAATTTGGAGAACTCAATTAACTTGATCCATGTTTTTGGACTGTGGGAGGAAACCGGAGAACCCGGAGGAAACCCACATGGCGAGAACATGGAAACTCCACCCAGATGGGGATTCGAACCGGGAATCCCTAGCGCTGAGAGGCAAACGTGCTAAACCACTAAGCCACCGTGCCGCCCATGTTATAAATTAGGAAAAAAAAATACAAAACTTTCCTAATAGATAAACATGTTTCTCTGCGTTCAGCTGTTTCCCGGCGGACCAGCGTCTTATCCACGATGATGACCGATAAGCTCTGTGGGGCTTCAGCACCGTCGTCACCCCTAATTATGATGCGCAGCTCTGATGATGTTTTAATGACGAACCAAACGACATGTGCCATCACTTTTTAAGGCCACATTGTACGTTGGTTTTGTTTCTTTTGTCCTGAATTTATACAATCGAGCACCCAGCCAGGTTTCTGCCTTCAACTAAACCCCAGTGCACAGGATCCAAAAATTATTATTATTGTTTTATTCGTTTATTTTATAGTTTATTATTAATATTATTAATATTTTACCGTTATTGGTTTTATGCTTCATTTCTTTGAACAGTGTCTTCAGTCTTTGTGACTTTGTAATGGGAGCCTATGGGTTATTAATTACATTTTTATTCTATCTGTCTATTCATTAATTTAGTATAAGTGTAGGTTCTACCACCTTTTCAAGCTTGTTTTATATTTAACTACCAACTTTATAGTCGGAAAAAAAAAAAAATGTTCATCCAAAAATATTAATGTAAAGGAAGCAAAGTGCTAATCCATTATCGAGAACTAAAAATACACCAATCTTAAATTTTTTCGAATATTAATCCATTAAATCTACCTTCAATTGAATACTCTTTTTATTTTTAATTAAAAACAGTAATAATTATACAGTTAAATGTCTGTTGCGTGTCAGTTTTCCGTGTTTTTCTCATTGCACGTCGGAGTTTTTTGTTCATGAGAATCATGTATCATTTAGCTGGAGACAGAAAGTGGACTGAAAGCCCTAAATCGGTTTTGATTCTAATTCTTTCTGATTCCTTACCTCTCGTGTCCTCCCGTCCTCCGCTGCGTCTCTGGTGTTAGGAGGAGAGCGACAGGGCGAGGCAGTGGGTCGATGTCCACAGGCAGGTGAAGTGTTATGTATGAGGAACGCAGCATGTTGAATCTCCAGAGCAGCTCCAGCTGGACGAGTCCAGACTCCTGGTACCATCAGTCCAACACCATCACCCCCCAGCATGGCGCAGGTATGCACAGCACATGAGGGTCTGAGGGAGAGACGGGGGGGGGGGGGGGGCAGATACACCCAGGACAGGGCGCCAATCCATCGCCGGGCACACACTCACTCACTTACTATTTAAGGCCAATTTAGTGCAGGATTCACCTTGAATCCATGTTTTTCATGGAACTCTGGTTCAGAGAAACCAGAGTTGTTACAGCCCTCCTCGAGTAATAAGGGGTTAATTAAGGGCCCACATTGGAACTTCAGTCGACCTGGGATTAGAACCTACAACCTACAGATCATGTGTGTGTGTGTGTGTGTGTGTGTGTGTGTGTGTGTGTGTGTGTGTGTGTGTGTGTGTGTGAGAGAGAGAGAGAGAGAGAAATAGGGTAAGACACAAAGAAACATGTAATTGTACTTAGACTATGTGTGTGTGTGTATAGTCAGCGGTGTGTGTGTAGTGAGCAGTGTGTGTGTGTGTGTGTGTGTGTGTGTTACCCATGGAGTCAGATTGAGGTCATCTGACCAATCATACACCTCAATAAGTCTATCAGTATCACTATAAGTAGCTCGTCTGTCAACACACGGGCACACAGACGACGACTACGGCGGGAAGGGGGGGGGGGGGGGGGGTTTGTACAAGGTTTCTTTTATCTCTTAATCTTTTCCTATTTATTAAGAAACAAAATGATCAGCAGTTCTGGATTATTTTTACTATTTCGAGTTAGTGTTTTGGCTCATTTCATCTTTACCAACAATAAATACATTATATACAGTATATATATATATTCATTCATTCATTCATTATCTTCCGCTTTATCCTCTATTAGGGTCGCGGTGGGGTTCCCCATGCCCATCCAGGGGAGAACATCTCGGGCGCTGGGCAGATACACCCAGGACAGGGCGCCAATCCATCGCTGGGCACACACTCACTCACACAAACACACTCTATATGGGGCAATTTTGAGAATTCAATTGACTTGATCCATGTTTTTGGACTGTGGGAGGAAACCGGAGAACCCGGAGGAAACCCACGCAGACACGGGGAGAACATGGCAACTCCACCCAGATGGGGATTCGAACCGGGAATCCCTAGCGCTGAGAGGAGAACATGCTAAACCACTAAACCACCGTGCCGCCGCATATATATATATATATATATATATATATATTTCCAGACATGTTTCAACTTCCAAATTTTTGGGAAGACATTTATTTTAATTAGTTTGTATACATTATTACAAGATCAGTCAAAAATTTGGACACGCCCCTTTCCTCTTCTGTCCTCCACTTACCATGAAGATGGAAACTGTAGTTTTACAATTACAGACTGTAGTTCATCTGTGTTCTTTGTTTTTGTTCGTCCCCTTGTTGGTTCTCTGTTCTCTATTTGTTTAATTTCTCCACCTCAGTGACACTGCCGGGATAGGACTAATGCACCCACCCAATAACCCCTGCTCTGTGGTGGTACTATTGGGGTTCTGACCATTAGAACAGAGTACACAGTATGTACTGTAGAACACAAACAGATGGACTACAGAATGTCATTGTAGAACTACAAAGTGGAACTGAGAACATGGACAATAAGTGGAGGAGGAAAAGGGGGCGTGGTCAAATGTTTGACACGTACCTGTATATAGACTGAAAGATCTGATGGGTCTGAGGAGTCATAAGAAGACAAATCATTTGTGAAAAGACTTTAATTCTGGATCTGTTCTCTTCATCAGACGCCTGTATGGAGGACATGAACATGCGGACGGTGACGGGTGGAGACAGGGCGGTGCAGGCCGAGAGGGACGAGGCGGACGAGGCCCAGCTTCATCTGCAGCTGAAGAGGAAGCTTCAGAGAAACCGAACCAGCTTCAGCCAGGAGCAAATCGATGCTCTGGAGAAAGGTCCTCACAAAATCACATCCAGAATAAACGCTCAACAAGATCTAGAACATGCGACCTTAATAAGACAAAATAAAATCAGTCAGGAGGGCGGCACGGTGGCTGAGTGGTTTAGCATGTTCGCCTCAGCACTAGGGATTCCCGGTTCGATTCCCAATCTGGGTGGAGTTTCCATGTTATCCCCGTGTCCGCATGGGTTTCCTCCGGGTTCTCCGGTTTCATCCCACAGTCCAAAAACATGGAATAAGGTCAATTGAATTCTCCAAATTGCCCAAAATAAAGTGTGTCTGTGTGAGTGAGTGTGTGTCCACCGATAGATTGCCCCCCCCTGTCCGGGGTGTATCTGCCCAGTGCCCGAGACGTTCTCCCCTGGATGGGAATGGGGAACCCCCCCCCTGTGACCCTAATAGAGGATAAAGTGGAAGATAATGGATGGAAAATCAGTGAGGGTTTATTGCCGAGTGGGACGGTGGTGTGGTGGTCGCCACGTCTGCCTCTCAGTGCTGGGGATCCAGGTTCGAATCCTGATTTTCAGGTTCTCATGTTCTCCCCGTGTCCATGGGGTTCCCTCCCACACCTCAAAAACATGGATTCAAGGTGAATTGGCCGCTCTCAACTCTCGCCATATTTTCACTTGAGTTTAATTTTCAGACTTGCTTTCTGTTCACACCCATTTCCGTCTTTGTTCAGAGTTCGAGAGGACACATTACCCAGATGTCTTTGCGCGAGAACGACTGGCCGCCAAAATCGACCTTCCCGAAGCTCGCATTCAGGTTCGTTTCCGCTTCCTCTTCCTGAAATCTGACGTGAATCTCAGACGGACCGATCGACTCGGATCATTTCTGCCCCGTCTCTGCTCCCCCGATTCGTTTTCAGCTTCCATGAGTGATTGAATAATGAATTTCCTAAATCAGGCCGCGCCGTGCACTGACCCATGTCCAAACCAATGATTGACAGGTGTGGTTCTCCAATCGGAGAGCTAAGTGGCGGCGGGAGGAGAAGCTGCGGAACCAGAAACGGTTGGGAGGCGGGATTTCCTGTTCTCAAACGCACACCCCGCTGAGCACATCCTTCAACCCACCTGTCTATCATCCTCACCATGGCAACACCTCCAGTAAGCTGCAGTGCTGGGAATAAAAATGCAACAATTTTTAATTTTTTTTTTTAAATAAATAAATAAAATAAAATAATAATATTGATGATAATATCATATTATAATATTGATGATATTAATGATAATATCAGATAATGCAAAAAAATTATTATTCAGTAGAGTTTGAAGATTATTTGCAAATGTTTGGTTTTAAAGGTTTACATTCACATTGTTGGCCTCAGACAGTACGCCACTCAGCGGAATAAAAAAAGTATAAAAACTAAATCTATGTAAATTTTAAAAAGCTTTCTGTTTCAGCTTTACTGAAGAGATTAGATTCTAAAACTTAAATTCCATGTTTAAGTGATTTTTCTACTGAAGCGATAGAAGCCTGTTCTTCTTTATTATAATAATAATAATAATAATAATTCATTCATTCATTATCTTCCACTTTATCCTATATCAGGGTCGCGGTGGGGTTCCCCATGTCCATCCAGGGGAGAACGTTTTGGGCGCTGGGCAGATACACCCAGGACAGGGCGCCAATCCATTGTTGGGCACACACTCACTCACACACACACACACACACACACACACACACACACTATATGGGGCAATTTTGAGAATTCAATTGACTTGTCAATTGAATTCTCCAAATTGCCCCATATAGAGTGTGTCTGTGTGAGGGAGTGTGTGTTCAGCGATAGATTGGCGTCCTGTCCTGGGTGTATCTGCCCAGCGCCAGAAACGTTCTCCCCTGGATGGGCATGGGGAACCCCCCCGCGACCCTAATATAGGATAAAGCGGAGGATAATGGATGGATGGATATGATAATAATAATATATTTTGTTTATATAGCACTTTTAGGAACCTCAAAGACGCTTTAAAAAACAAATAAAAGAGCATAACATTAAAACACGTGAGACATATAGAACATTAATGCAGTTATAAAATAAGAAAATAAGGTCTTTTTCGGAACGTACAGGTGCTGATTTCTCATTATTTTAGAATTCAGACACTTAAAGCCAACGTGTAAAGAAATGTTTAAATATCTACAGAGCAACTTTTACAAAACACGTCTAATAAGCGATTGAGGCCTGCTGTTCTCCGGGTGTTCTCCTGGTGTTCTCCTGACCCGAGTGTTTTTCTCTCTCAGATTCAGCACACGCTCGAAGCGACTCGACACTCTCTGCTTACGGGTCGCTGTCGGTCTTCTCCACTGTGCAGGTATCATCATCATCATCATCATCATCATCATCATCACAACGTTATTCATGTTTTACAGACGCGCTTATTCAGACTGACGTAAAATTCCAAGCAGCAGTAACTTCCTTGCTTTGGACCCTGAGCATCATTCTAATTACTGAACATTATGGATGAAATTGTGTAGATTCTGCTTTAAATAAGTAAAGACTGTTAAAACTACAAAAACGATTTGTGGGACGTTCACACGGTGTGACCGCCAGGTGTCCATTTACTTTTTTTAATTTTTTTTGGGCCTTTATAAAAGCGAGACCAACCAAAGGACACCTTTAAATCTGATTACTTTAAATGCTTTAAATATAACTACAAGCTTGTGATCTAGAATCACTGTGTGGCACATTTTGTTATTTTAGAAATAAGACATCGTTTTAAAGATTAAAAGATTTAGTACTGTGGCAGTCCAATAACTAGATACGAGCTCCCTCTAGTGGTCAGTGGTGGAACGCATTACAAAGTTCCGCTTTAGCCGCTAGCACAACACACACACACACACACACACACACACACACACACACACACACACACACTTTGTTTAAAGTGAATATAATAACAAATATACAGTAACTGTCAAAAGTATGGACACGCCTTCTTTTCTGCTCCACTTATTGTCCATGTTCTCAGTTCCACTCACTGTGAAGATGGACTTTGTAGTTCTACAGTTCCACTCTGTAGTCCATCTGTTTGTGTTCTACAGGACATACTGTGTACTCTGTTCTAATGGTCAGAACCCCAATAGTACCACCACAGAGCAGGGGTTATTGGGTGGGGGCATTGTTCCTATCCCAGCAGTGTCACTGAGGTGGAGAAATGAAACTACAATGAACCCCCCCCCCCCCACACACACCACATCAGTGTGACTTCAGAACTGACCATCAACAATCCACCACCCAAATGATACCTGTTCTGTGATGCTCTTGAGAACCAACAGGGGTTCTAACAACAACAAAGAACACAGATGGACTACAGTCTGCAGTTATAGAACTACAAAGTCCATCTGTATGGTAAGTGGAGGACATAGAGGATGGAGCCAGAAGTATCCAAACTTTTGGCTGTTACTGTATGTTTGTTGTTCGTCTAACTCCCAAACAGACGCCAGGTTTACATATTCATGAACAACCGAAGTCCTCTACGCTCATCCCAGTGTTATGACATCACAGTCGTTCTCTCCACATTGCAGTTGAACATGGAGATTGTACTTTGTGTTGACTGAAACCTATCGTTATTGACGCTGATACTCCTCTGTTACACACACACACACACACACACACCACCCTGACCCAATTTCACCCCCCCCTCGGGTTTTGAAAACACACCCTGTCATTACATTCGTGATCTCATGAGACGGCTTAATGACTCACAGGGATTTAGGTTCTCGCTCCGCGCAGCTGCGAGGTGGAGGATTTGCCGGGGATTTTACGCTTTAAAAACATAAACAGCTTATGAAGTAACAATCGTGATCACGGCTGCTGTGTTTTGTTTTGTTTTTTTTCTCTCATAAGTGCTAATAATTGCGTGTTAAAACAAAAGGGGGGGTGTGTGTGTGTGTCAATCCAGCTAAAGATCCTGAGTCACTGAATCACCCTGTGTACTGTAAATATGTACAGTAAACCCATATACGGACGTTTTTTTGTGTAATGTCACGCAGGCTTGTTGACGGGGTTTAGGACACAGTGCGTCTAATCCACACAAAACGTCGGAAAGCTTAATGAAACGAGCTTTTAACAAGTTTTAAGTCTTTTGGATGTGTGAGGTTTTTCATTCATTCATTCATTCATTCATTATCTTCAGCTTTATCCTCTATTAGGGTCGCGGAGGGGGTGGGGGGGGTTCCCCATGCCCATCCAGGGGAGAACGTTTCGGGCACTGAGCAGATACACCCAGGACAGGGGGGGCAATCTATCGCTGGGCACACACTCACTCACACAGACACACTCTACATGGGGCAATTTTGGAGAACTCAATTGACCTTGATCCATGTTTTTGGACTGTGGGAGGAAACCGGAGAACCCGCGGACACGGGGAGAACATGGAAACTCCACCCATTCGAACCGGGGATTCGAACCGGGAATCCCTAGCGCTGAGAGGAGAACGTGCCGCCCGTGTAGGGTTTTTATTACTTTTATTAACTAGGGGTGAGCTGCAATATTCGCTGATTCGACGATTCGATTCGGAGAACCGTAGTCGACTATGAACCTCATAGTCGAATGTACCATTTTGACCACATGGGGGCGCCCATGGCTGCTGCTAAGCATTAGTTTTTACATGAAATGTCTTTGTTTTCGTTATATATATAGCCTTTTGTCAAATAAAATCATCCTAATTTCTGTTAATATTTTTTTTAAATGATGTGTGCGCTTTAACAATAGGCTACACATTAATAAAGCAAGTAAAATATAAAAAAAATATTTTTTAAAAACCACGCTTATAGCGCCATCTTGTGGTGAAATTTTAACTGCTTCGACTATCAGTCGACTATAGGGAAAATCTGACGAATCAGATTCGACTATGAAAATCCTTAGTTGAAGACACCCCTATTATTAACACATGCTCGTTTGGCATAGACGCTTAATCTTCGTTTCCCATGCCCATCCAGGGGAGAAGGTTATGGGGCGATTTAGAGCATTCAATTCAACTTGAATCCATGTTTTTGGACTGAGAACCAATAGGAAGCCCACGCGGACACCTTGAACCTGAATCCCCATTGCTGAGAGGCGAACGGGCTAACCGCTGAACCACCACTGAGCTCCAGTCTGAAGGTTGTATGTTCAAATTCCACTCTACAAACTTACCAAATTTGACTTTTTGAGCATCGCCCTCAACCCTCAGAGCTCCAGGAGACGCCGTATCCTCAACAACCCTGTGAACTTGAAGTTGGTTCACTTATAGGTCACTTTTTCTGCCACAACTTGGTCTGAAAACATGTTTTTTTGTCCTGACTGTTGTCCCTTTATTACACATCATGCGGCAGAGTGACAACTGAATTTGCATTGTTATTAGAAGTCGATTTGCTCTGTGACGCTCATTTCCTTGGACCTTCTCCTGAGCAGATCCAAAACACGCCAACTTTGCGCCTCGTAGGATTACTCGCCGTAAACATGACGTGTAGAGAGAGAAATGCAAAGCAACTCCCTACGCCGTACTTATGGAGACGCGCCGAGTCCTGGATTTGTATTGTATCATAGGAACATTTGCGTACGTAAGTCCAACACGCAGCTCCCCTGCTCTAATTAACACCTATCTTGAATCTGCGAGGCGCGGAGATGCCTATCAAGGCATTTTAACATTTTACCTTTAATATAAATATATTTCATTACATTATATTAGGTCGGCGGCACGGTGGCTTAGTGGTTAGCACGTTCGCCTCTCAGCGCTAGGGATTCCCGGTTCGAATCCCCATCTGGGTGGAGTTTCCATGTTCTCCCCGTGTCTGCGTGGGTTTCCTCCGGGTTCTCCGATTTCCTCCCACAGTCCAAAAACATGAATCAAGTCAATTGAGTTCTCCAAATTGCCCCATATAGAGTGTGTCTGTGTGAGTGAGTGTGTGCCCAGCGAAAGATTGGCGTCCTGTCCTGGGTCTATTTGCCCAGCGCCCGAAACGTTCTCCCCTGGATGGGCATGGGGAACCCCCCCCCCATGACCCTAATAGAGGATAAAGTGGAAGATAATGAATGAATTAATATATAAGGTCGCTGCGATAGGTAGGCGCCCTGTCCTGGGTGTATCTGCCCAGCGCCCGAATACGTTCTCCCCTGGATGGGCATGGGGAACACCCCCAGTGACCCTAATAGAGGATAAAGCGGGAGATAATGGATGGATGGATATATGAGGCCGTTAAGCAGGCGCATTTATCCAAAGTAACTTAAAAGTATCCCAACTTAATGGCTGGGATCTGAACACTGGCTCAGCCATGATACAGCCTCCTGGAGCAACGAGGGTTATAGGTCTTGCTCAATTGCCCACATTGGTAACTCCAATGAACCTAGGATTCGAACCCACAACCTACAGATGGATCAGCCATACCCCCAAGATACCACACTCTAGAAACAACTTGTGAGTATCTTAACTATTGATGGATTAGTGTACAAGGACAAGCTTAGGTTGAGGGCTTTGCTCAGTGGCTCGCTTCAGTTTATCTGGGATTTGAACCCACAACCTTCAGATTGATAACTCAACACCTTTTCCACTAGGTTGTCCAATTCCAAATTGCGTCGTCGGTTCTGTGGACAAAAAGTGGCAAGGAAAAGGCACCTGTTTGTAATCTGTACAGAGTGACCGAAGTCCCAAACCAGTCAGGGTTAAAGGTGCGAATAAATTGCCAGAACTTCGAGAGATCGTAAATCTGCATCTTAACACTATGGACAGTTATTATTCATTCATTAATTCATTCATTATCTCCTGCTTTATCCTCTATTAGGGTCGCGGTGGGGAGGGGAGAACGTTTCGGGCTCTGGGCAGATAGACCCAGGACAGGGCGCCAATCCATCGCTGGGCAGGACAGTTATTAATCTTTTACAAAATAATTTTATGAATGGAATAACATGTTCGGGGCGGCACGGTGGCTTAGTGGTTGGCATGTTCTCCTCTCAGCGCTAGGGATTCCCGTTTCGAATCCGAATCTGGGTGGAGTTTCCATGTTCCCCCCCGTGTCCGCGTGGGTTTCCTCCCACAGTCCAAAAACACGGATCGAGGTCAATTGAATTCTCCAAATTGCCCCATATAGAGTGTGTCTGTGTTTGGATGATTGTGCCCAGCGATAGATTGGCGCCCTGTCCTGGGTGTATCTGCCCAGCGCCCGAAACGTTCTCCCCTGGATGGACCCCCACCCCCACCCCCCGCAACCCTAGTAGAGGATAAAGCGGAAGATAATGGATGGATGAATAACGTGTTTAATTAAATATTCCATCTGAATTGCATTTAGAGAGGGTATATGAGACGGGCTCTGTAATTCTTCTGTTAATCTCTGTGTGACCGCAAACTTGTCTAGAACAAATGTTATATGTTAAAATGTAAAATGTTAAAATGTAAAATGTTATAACAGTCTTTCGGATGAGTTCTAACGCTGTATACTGACTCTGTTGCTCGAACTGAAACTCGTCTGTTCTTGTTTTGTCTTTTTGTTTTTTTTGTCTCTCTTCACCTCTCACCCAGTCACTGCCACCTCAGTCCAACCCTACCTACTCCAGCATGTTGCCTCCCTCCCCCTCTGCTCCTCCTCCTCTGCCTCGTAAATTTGACCCGTCCCCCTATTCTTCCCCCCACCTCCCTCCTCCCCCTTCAGCCAACGCAAACACAGGTGAGTGGAGCAGCACGTTGCACTACGGGACGGACAATGTAAGATTTTTTGAGACAATGATTTAATTGATGACTTGATATGAGCACCAGCATTTAACCTTTAATTAATACCACATCCCGACAGCTGGAACATAAATCAGTGTTTCAGGCCATTAGATGCACAGGCTTGACTTATTTTCACTTGATACGGCAAAAATGAATGAGGTTCTCCAATGATAGGCCCATCCTGGGGAGGACGGTCAGGGTTCCAGGCAGATACACCCAGGACAGGGGGCCAATCCATCGCTGAGCACACAGTCGCTCACATAGACACAAACACTATATAGAGGCATTTCAGAGCAGCTCGTTTATCTTGAATCCATGTTTTTGGACTGTGGGAGAAAACCCACGCAGATCGGGATTCAAACCTGGATCCCCGGGGCCGAGAGACGGGTGTGCGAACCGCAGCGCCACCTTTCATTCTGTAGTGAACAAATGTGTTGAGAACTGGATACATTTTCTCTGGTTCGTCACTGGATTCTCTGATTTAATGAGGGTTTTTTTTTAAAAGTTGTAATATTAATATTGCTGCATGTGAGCTACACTACAGTGAGGTGGCGCTCTGGAGGTACCATATGACTTTGTAGTTTGTCATTAGTTTTTTCCTCAAAATGAATGACATGTTGTGAGTTTTGTAACTATACAACAACATGCTCAGATGTCGCATCACTAACATTTTGACTCCTAAATGACCTCGTAAGTCAGAGGCTTCAGCAAAAAAATTAAATTTTTTTTTTTTTTTTTTTTTTACCACAAACGTTTTTGTTTTTGAACCTCATTCATTTTTGCCGTTGAAATTCCTGCTCAGACCCAGAGTTCCAAATATGGGCATAACCAACATGGTGTCGACCACAAAACGACGGCACGACTTCAGTGGCCTGTTTGCTGTTGACACTCAACTCTCGAACGTGTATGGAGTTGTACACCAAGCCTCTTTCGTACTAAGATTTAATATCTGTTTTGGTAATTGTTGCTATTTCTTTGATTTTTTTTTTTTTTTTTTTTTTGTTAGGATTCAAAGTAGCTTAATGTTTTGTGCTCGACGACTTTTATTGTTCAGAAATGTCAACTGTTTTTTTTTTTTTACTGTTTATAAATTGACATTGTATGATAAATTCACTAAAGCTAGATTTTTTTTAAATGACATCGATCTTTACCTGAGTTGGCTCTGTAATGCTGCACATCCTCAGAGGAAAGTCTCTCTTTTTTTAAACAATGAGATCAAATGGAAGGACAAATCAGTCTCCCAATGCTCGAATGCATCGTGAGATAAAGACCTGACACGTGTCTCCTCTTGAGTTAAGTACAGATCTCAATACAGTCTCAGATTGTCTCAGATTTGGCAAAATATTCACCTTGTTTATTAAAGACAGGAGTCTCATTATGAACTCAAAGACTGAGCGCTGTCCGCTCCCGTTAATGACCATCTTTAATTATATTCATATCTCATCTCATATCTCATGTCTCGTCTTTGAGAACATTTGTGATGGACGTAACTGAGATGGTCATTTAGTAAATGCTTGTATCCCAATGACTTACAAGTTGGGTTTGGAATACAGGGTCAGATTCAGCCCCCCTGGGGCATTGAGGGTATTAAGGTCTCGCTCAAGGACCCAGGCTGGTAACTTCAGTGAACCCCCAACCTTTAGATTAATAGCCCCAGACTCTAACCACTCAGATCTCACACATTTAACAAATTTATTATTGTATTTTAAATAAAATAAATTTAGTTATTTTCCTCTTGGTCTCTAAATGAAGTGATGTTTGTGAGGTCATCATTCAGGATGTTCCTTTATCCACATCAAACTTTTTTAATTAACATAACTTTTTGTAAATTGTTCTTTTAGTGGATTAGAACTTATAACAGTGATGTAAATGTACCGTTTCTCCTTTCTATATAGGTTTTCTTCCGAGTGTGTCAGTAGCAGGGCCGGTGGGAGTTCAGGCCAGTGACCAGGACATGAGTTTGGGTCAATACTGGACCAGGCTGCAGTGAGTGAGCGAGCGAGCGAGAGAGAGATGAGAGAGAGAGAGAGAGAGAGAGAGAGAGATAGAAAGAGGATTTGGCACATTCAGACAAAACCAGCATGACTGAACACCTCAGTAGCGTGACTGCAGTGACCTCAGTGTTCCCAAAAACGACTGAAACCAGCCCCACTACGTGAACACCTCCACCAGCCCGCAACAACGCCATGCTTCACCTCCATTTCCCACCTCAGACGAAAAACGAAAATCAGGGAAGAATCCATGAGCCATGCTAAGCAACCTGAAGCTGTGAGAGCCCATCGTGTGAGGATGAAGAAACACCAGCCTGCAGATGAGGACCAACACAATGAAGACCCAAAGTAGAACTCTGAGGTTGTTGGTTCGGCCATTGAGCTCCGTCACACATGAAAATCCAGCCGTGTGACGCAATCAGTCGGCCAGACCCGTTTAGAGCCTCGTGAAGCAACCAGATCAGGGACGATGAGGCAACTTTAACTTTAATATCCAGAGCTTTAACCCAGACCTCAGTTACTGCACGTGCGCATCAGACAATCAGCATTTAATCCAATCTAAGCCATGGTCCGAACGGCAGCCGTCGTTAAGCAGGTCGGCAAGTATAAATTATCCAACGATCACTTATTATTCTTCCGAAAACAGTTGGTAGATGTTTTCTTGTTCGGTGTTTGATGTTTGCTTCTTTAGTTTTAACTTTTAGCTTTTTTGTTTAACTCATGCTATAGTTTTTACGTACGGTAAACATTCAGTCATCAACATATTTAACAGGAAAATGTAGCGATAGATTAGATTTATAGATAGATTTATGAGATCGATCGCACCTTCGCCGCTCAGCGCTGGGGATCCCGGTTCAAATCCCAATCTCCATGTTCTCCCCGTGTCCGTATGGGTTGTCGCCGGGTTCTCTGGTTCGCTCCCACAGGCCAAAAAATGGATTCAAAGTACATTGCCTCAATCTAAATTGCCCCTCTTTAGTGTTTGTGTCAGCGAGATTGCGCCCAACTCTGGATTGGCCCCTTGTCCTGGGTGTATCTGCCCAGAGCCCAAAACGTTCTCCCCTGGATGCACATGGGGAACACCCCCCCCGTGACCCTAGTAGAGGATAAAGCAGAAGATGAGATGTGATGAGATTCTTCCCACTCTGTGCACCAGTGGGGTCCATTAAAACAAGGTTACCCAAAACTTGTGTGAGGGAAGTCCACCATACCAATGCGGCTGTTGGTGGTCCATCAGCTCCAGACCTCATTGGTGCATAACCTATTCTACAGACACACTCCAGCTTTAAGAGTGGACTTGGAAGCATTCCAACACGCTCGAATAGTTGTGATCGTGAGGTGTCCACAAACTTTTGTATTTACATGGTGTGGAAACGTGAGCGTTAATGCACCAAAGTCATTTTTATCCATCCATCATCTTCTGCTTTATCCTCTATTAGGGTCACGGGGAGGGGTTCCCCATGCCCATCCAAGGGAGAACGTTTTGGGCGCTGGGCGGACACACCCAGGACAGGACGCCAATCCATCGTTACACAAACACTAAAGAGGGGCAATGCAAGTAATATTTGTAGGAATTAAAATCATAGACCGAGCTCATCATCAGATGTGTTCTCATGGACGCAACTGGCCCTCAGTCAGCATGTTTATAAAAGGCTTTCTTTTTTTTTTTTTCAAGAAGGAAGCGACGATCCCGCCATCTGCGCGGTAATCAGTGAGCTGCTCTGATGATAAAAGGCAGATGATATCAGAAGGGTGGAGGGTTTGCTGACAGGAAGACAGATTCCCCCCCCCCCCCCCCCCCCCCCCCCCCCGCCTTTTAAATAAGGCGTGCACTCGTTTGACTGCCGCACAGAGCGCAGAATAAAAGCTGATTTTAGTCGATGTCAGTTGGTGCGTTGGAGATTCAGACTGAAACAACAACAAAAAAAACAACTGTTTTAAATATCAACCAACAGAAGAGAAACCTCAGGGGCAGTACAGACGGGTGCGAAGAATCCGGATCCCTCCATCAGCTCGGTTTCCATCAGACCCGATGCTCCATGTTTAAAGCTTTTCACTTTAATTTTTCACCCAAATTATAACGCTACTATAAAAAAGACTTATGTCTTACTGACATTTTACATTCACATTACATTTAGTCATTCAGCAGATGCTTTTATCCAAAGCGACTTACATGGAGAAAACCAACTATACTGTAAATTCATCAAACCTGATTGGAAATCTTTATTACTAATTGTAGTCAGTGGTGTATCATTCACTTCTATGAACTGCACTACAGTATGTTCTGTATGTATGGTTATGTGCTGCTGGTGTACTAGGTTTAAAGTTTAGTATAGTTTATTTATTGTAATGCTGCTCAAATGCAGCTCCTTGGTTTCAGTGAAGGGTTTTGGTAACACTAAACCAAATACACTGACCGTCCCAAGCATCAAATGCTGTGGCTACTCTTTAGGAAAGGCCTTACTTGTTCCTGCGTGATAAATACATTACATTTACATTACATTTGTTCATTTATTGGACGCTTTTATCCAAAGCGACTTACAAGGTGAGCACAGGGTTCATCACAACATCCCTGGAGCAATGAGGGTTCAGGGTCTTACTCAAGGACCCACACTGGTAACTTCAGTGGACCTGGGATTTGAACCCCCAACCTTCAGCTTGATAGCCCAACACCCTGACCACTGAGCTACTGCGCCCTTTTAAAAAGGCAAAGGAACATGAAATGTTAATAAATAATCACAGTAATCGTGATATTACAATGACGCAACACGGAAAATTAAATGACTTTATTGGTTGTTCATTTAACAAACTATTTTTATTATTTTTTTAATGGAAATTTGGTTTTAATACGCATCTACAGTATATCTTGGATGCTCAGGGAGGACTTGGTCTGCACTGACCCTTCAAGGGTTCTTTCTTATAAAATAAACCACATGGCGGTTCTTCTAGCCACCGTTACTTCAGCTGAATCTTTGGGGGCGCGGGGGTTACACCTGTGTTCACACACTCTGGGAAACGAAACCCAGGACGAAACCCAGCACCAACCATTTGCGCCACTGCATCGCCATTTTGTCTGTATATTATGAGTTTATTTTCAAAATACAAATAATGTCCTTAGACTGTTCCTGTTATCTAGTTTGTTTTATTTATGGCATCGTTAAAATGACTTATCCTTATTATTTACTGCTTTGACCTTTAACATCAGCCAGGTGGGACTGAAGTTCATGCTCAAAAACAATCTTACAACTTCCCAAATTAAGTTCAAATGTATTATACTTATAATCATGATCAGAATCGAAATACTATATATGCTAATTAACAATTCACAGTGTTCATTCATTCATTCATTCATTCATCATCTCCCGCTTTATCCTCTATTAGGGTCGCGGTGGGGTTCCCCATGCCCATCCAGGGGAGAACGTCTCAGGCGCTGGGCAGATACACCCAGGACAGGGCACCAATCTATCACTGGGCACACACTCACTCACACAGACACACTCTATATGGGGCAATTTGGAGAACTCAATTAACTTGATCCATGTTTTTGGACTGTGGGAGGAAACCGGAGAACCCGGAGGAAACCCACGCGGACACGGGGAGAACGTGGAAACTCCACCCAGATGGGGATTCGAACCGGGAATCCCTAGTGCTGAGAGGCGAACGTGCTAAACCACTAAGCCACCGTGCCGCCCCAATTCACAGCGTTGTAACACAAAAATAATAAATTATAAAGGATAAAAAGTACTTAATAATAATAAGAAGAAGAAATGGGCCGGCGGCACGGTGGCTTAGTGGTTGGCACGTTCGCCTCTCAGCGCTGGGGATTCCCGGTTCGAATCCCCATCTGGGTGGAGTTTGCATGTTCTCCCCGTGTCTGCGTGGGTTTCCTCCGGGTTCTCCGCTTTCCTCCCACAGTCCAAAAACATGGATCAAGTCAATTGAATTCTCAAAAATTGCCCCATATAGATTGTGTGTGTGTGAGTGAGCGTGTGCCCAGCGATGGATTGGCGTCCTGTCCTGGGTGTATCTGCCCAGCGCCCGAGACGTTCTCCCCTGAATGGGCATGGGGAACCCCACCGCGACCCTAATAGAGGATAAAGCGGAAGATAATGAACGAACGAATGAATGAATGGGCCTTAAAAAGCAGGAGAATAGAAATGAAAAATAATCAAATCCAATTTAAAGTTTTGCTAGCAATTTAAATATCAAATAATAAGTAAAGTTAGCCGTTTAGATTAGATTAGTATTTGCAGTGCATGCTGGGAGGTCTGTTCAAGCCAAATCTGGTGTAGTTTGTAGAAGTTAAAGTGAGTAGAGAGATCTTTCTACTAAGTTTGTGAGAGAGGAATCGTCAAGTCGACTCAAACCCATAAACTAAAGAAGCAGACATCCGACGCCGAACCCGTTTACATTTTTCGTAACGAGACGTCGCTTGGTTTGTTTTGTTTTTTTTTTTTTTTTGTTTTTTTTTTAAATTGATTTTATATATTCTGCCAAATCCTTGCTTTAAGGTACCAGATTTATCGTGATGTATTATTGTACATTTATGACGATCTTGGCTGTGGGTTTTAGTCGCCCGTCGTCCGAACCGTTTGACTTTTACGTTCCGTGAAGCCGCCCTGATTCCGGCCTTCTTTCGAATGCATGCGGGAGAGCCTCTGAGTGTTCGGTGGCGTGCGAACGAGCGAGCGAGCGCCCGCCCGTAAGCTTAGGACGGACCGCCGGACGAGCCGCGTTGCCATGTTTTTCTCATTTGTGAACCTTTCGAGTGTGAACCCTTTTGTGACACTATTAAAGACTGAAGGAACCCGGCCGAGGACCCGCGTAGTGCTCTGTTTTCATGCGTGGTGTTGTTCTCGATGTGCGGCGACCACACTCTTCCTCTGCGCCGGCTCGGGCGCGCCGCAGCCCCGGGGCTGGCGAGAAGCAAAGCACTGCTCCGAGCTCCTGTCTGCTGCTGTTTATGTCTCGCTGTCACTGAGCACTAGCATTTCCTGCCTATGTGCCTGTGGATTTCCTGTTTTTGTTACTCGCGTTACCACACCCCCCCCCCCCCCTGAATAATGTAAAGCCAGGCCGAGAGAGAGGCAGGGGAGCGAGAACCTCTATTCACGAGCAGAACGTCTATTCACGAGCAGAACGTCTATTCACTATTCGCAGATTGGCTCAGATGTGTGAATGTTGCCTTAGAGGTCTGAATATTTCATAGAATGTTCAGAATTCAGTGAAAGCATACAGATCGGATTTATTTGCTTTGTTAATGTGCATTCTCACATAGGATGAATGAGCAGGGCGGCCAAAAATCAAAACCTATTTAGGAAACCAATATCATTATATTCTAACATACAAGTATTGTATTATGTGGGCTGAAGTAAAGTGACTCATTAATGTTATTAAATTGTGTTTTTTTTAATCTAACATGGTAAAGTTTGACCAAAAAAAGGTCTAATTTCCTGAAAAATCTGATAACAGGAGGAGAAATTACTTGGAATATCAGTATAATGCGTCACTTAAGCCGGACTGTCCACAGTCCAGCATGGGACTTGTATATTTGAGCGAATAACAGCAGGAGAGATAAATTGTATGTAAAGAATTGTGGGTATGTGGACACGCAGAACCTATTTAGGAAACCAATATTATTATATTCTAATATACAAGTATTGTATTATGTGGGCTGAAGTAAAGTGACTCATTAATGTTATTAAATTGTGTTTTTTTTAATCTAACATGGTAAAGTTAGACCAAATAAAGGTCTAATTTCCTGAAAAATCCGATAACAGGACGAGGGAATATCAGTATAATGCGTCACTTAAGCCGGACTGTCCACAGTCCAGCAGGGGACTTGTATATTTGAGAAGCAGGTTGAAAACAACAGGAGCTCAAAATACTGAGAAATCCCCCCCAAAAAATGCATCTGCACCCTAGTGGGGTTTTGGTCCAGAGTCTCCAGGTTCCTCCCGCATAACGTAACGTGTCCTTGCCCTCGATGCTGCTCCAGAGCTCCGGTAAGTAGGGTTTACATTTTGATGTTTCCACTGTCTTTCTGAGGGCCACACAGGGACAGCCAAGGACCCACTATAACGTCTATTCACTATTCGCAGATCGGCTCAGATGTGTGAATGTTGCCGTTGAGGTCTGAATATTTAATAGAATGTTCAGAATTCAGTGAAAGCATACAGATCGGATTTATTTGCTTCGTTAATGTGCATTCTCACAGAGGATGAATGAGCAGGGCGGCCAAAAATCGAAACCTATTTAGGAAACCATTCATTCATTCATTATCTCCCGCTTTATCCTCTATTAGGGTCGTGGGGGGGTTCCCCATGCCCATCCAGGGGAGAACGTCTCGGGCGCTGGGCAGATACACCCAGGACAGGGCGCCAATCCATCGCTGGGCACACACTCACTCACACAGACACACTCTATATGGGGCAATTTTTAGAGAACTCAATTAACTTGATCCATGTTTTTGGACTGTGGGAGGAAAGCGGAGAACCCGGAGGAAACCCACGCGGACACGGGGAGAACATGGAAACTCCACCCAGATGGGGATTCGAACCGGGAATCCCTAGTGCTGAGAGGCGGACGTGCTAAACCACTAAGCCACCATGCCGCCTTTAGGAAACCATTCATTCATTCATTATCTCCCGCTTCATCCTCTATTAGGGTCGGGGTGGGGTTCCCCATGCCCATCCAGGGGAGAGCATCTCAGGCGCTGGGCAGATACACCCAGGACAGGGCGCCAATCCATCGCTGGGCACACACTCACTCACACAGACACACTCTATATGGGGCAATTTTTGAGAATTCAATTGACTTGATCCATGTTTTTGGACTGTGGGAGGAAACCAGAGAACCCGGAGGAAACCCACGCAGACACGGGGAGAACATGGAAACTCCACCCAGATGAGGATTCGAACCGGGAATCCCTAGCGCTGAGAGGCAAACGTGCTAAACCACTAAGCCACCGTGCCGCCTTTAGGAAACCAATATTATTATATTCTAACATACAAGTATTATATTATGTGGGCTGAAGTAAAGTGACTCATTAATGTTATTAAATTGTGTTTTTTTTTATCTAACATGGTAAAGTTAGACCAAAAAAAGGTCTAATTTCCTGAAAAATCCGATAACAGGAGGAGGAACTACTTGGAATATCAGTATAATGCGTCACTTAAGCCGGACTGTCCACAGTCCAGCATGAGACTTGTATATTTGAGCGAATAACAGCAGGAGAGATAAATTGTGAACAACAGGAGCTCAAACTACTAAGAAATCCCCCCCAAAAAAATGTGGAAACACCGAACTTTTCAGTGCAGCTGTTGATATTCCAGGTTCGAATCCCGTTGGGGTGAACACAGGTCCTGTCTGCACCCGAGTGGGGTTTTGGTCCAGAGTCTCCAGGTTCCTCCCGCATAACGTGTAACGTGTCCTTGCCCTCGATGCTGCTCGGTAAGTAGGGTTTACATTTTGATGTTTCCACTGTCTTTATGAGGGCCACACAGGGACAGCCAAGGACCGACGGGAGCCTCGGAGCCATTCAATGCAGATGTTTGTGTTAAAGTGCCCGGCGATAGATTGCCCCCCTGTCCTGGGTGTATCTGCCCAGCGCCTGAAACGTTCTCCCCTGGATGGGCATGGGGAACCCCCCCCCCCCGCGACCCTAGTAGAGGATAAAGCAGAAGATAATGGATGGATGGATGTTTGTGGTAGAGGTTTTGGTGGCATGGGGGCTTAGTGATTAGAACGTTCTCCTCTCAGCACTACGGATCCAGGTTTGAATCCTGATCTGGGTGGAGTTTCTATGTCCCCCCAACCCCCCCCCCCCCCCCTCCCGTGTTCATGTGAGTTTTCTCCAGGTTCTCCAGTTTCTTCTTACAGTCTAAAAACATGGATTTAAGGTGAATTGGCCGCTCTAAATTACCCCTGTATATTGTATGCAAAGCAATGGATTGCCACATTGCCCTGGGTGTATCCACCACCGCCCAAAAATGCCATAACAATACGGGATTAAGGGGTCACGGTGATGGTGTGAATATCATTTGTTGATTGATTTTTGCAGAAGGTCATAATTCGGGGCATGAAGCTCAGAATGTCAGCCAGAACTTTTTTTAATTTTTGAATTCAGGATGGGGCGGCACGGTGGCTTTGTAGTTTAGCACGTTCTCCTCTCAGCACTAGGGATTCCCGGTTCGAATCCCCATCTGGGTGGAGTTTCCATGTTCTCCCCGTGTCCGCGTGGGTTTCCTCCAGGTTCTCCGCTTTCCTCCCACAGTCCAAAAACCTGGATCAAATCAATTGAATTCTCAAAATTGCCCCATATAGAGTGTGTGTGTGAGTGAGTGTGTGTCCAGAGATGGATTGGCGTCCTGTCCTGGGTCTATCTGCCCAGCGCCCGAGACGTTCTCCCGTGGATGGGCATGGGGAACCCCACCGCGACCCTAATAGAGGATAAAGCGGGAGATAGTGAATGAATGAAGGATGGGGCGGCACGGTGGCTTAGTGGTTTAGCATGTTCTCCTCTCAGCACTAGGGATTCCCGGTTCGAATCCCCATCTGGGTGGAGTTTCCATGTTCTCCCCGTGTCCGCGTGGGTTTCCTCCCACAGTCCAAAAACATGGATCAAGTCAATTGAATTCACCAAATTGCCCCATATAGAGTGTGTCTGTGTGAGTGAGTGTGTGCCCAGTGATAGATTGGCGTCCTGTCCTGGGTCTATCTGCCCAGCGCCCGAAACGTTCTCCCCTGGATGGGCATGAAGAACCCCTCCACCGCGACCCTAATATAAGATAAAGCGGAAGATAATGAATAGATGGAATTCAGGATGTGTTTTTCACTCTCCACTTGCCCCAGTGCGCCCTGAACCCCCTGACACCACGGTGCCATTGTTCCTTACCCTGCACGATGGGACACCCCACAAATCACATGGTCCCGTCACTTCACCTGCGTTGGACATCAACCTTCAGAATAAAAGGTCCACCACCTTTCATTGGATGGTTGGAAGGTTCTAGAGCTTCTGAACTTGACTCATCCTTCTTGCAGTGTTCTGCTGCTGATCCCCCCACCCCTCCCCCCCCCACCCCTTACTGCTGCTGATGGTAATGAGCGATGCAATCGGCCCTCGCATCAGACCACGGTCACGTCGGCCCGATCCCCCTCGGACCTGAAGGGTACTTATCGCGTCCATTTGGATGCGGCATCGGTGCCATCTCTGTCCCACCCTGTATCTGTTCATCTGCCGCCCTCGCCCTTCAGAGGCCTGAGGAAGGGATGGGAAGGCGCTCTGGTGATCCGGCGATCTGTGAGAACGCGTTTCTAGCGAGCGGGTCCGGAGAAGGATGTCTGTACACCGTCTGCAGGTTTTCGCGCCTCACGATCTGGTGCATTAAAACAGGAACTGCTCTGGTGCTCTGGTGGAAACCCGTAGCTCGTCTTCTCACAGTTTGTCGGCTGGTCGTCGAATCAAGTTAAATATTTAGTGTGAGCTACAAATAAGCTACGGCATACGTGTACGTCCTTCCTATTCGCAGGGTTCGGGTTTAGACAACGCGTCAAGATATTGTATACGGTTATTAATGCTGATGCAAATTATGTTACTTTATCTTTGTGGCACGTGATTTTTGCCCCAAGCCAAATCTAGTTGCCCCCAAGACTCGACCTTTAACCCATTAAACCACCTTTGGAAGAAACTAAGACGCCGCCAACCAATCAGACCTTGAGGTCCATTGGATTAAATGGGTACAAATAGAACCAGGGGCGGCACGGTGGCGTAGTGGTTTAGCATGTTCTCATCTCAGCGCTGGTGATTCCCGGTTTGAATCCACATCTGGGTGGAGTTTCCATGTTCTTCCCGTGTCCGCGTGGGTTTCCTCCGGGTTCTCCGGTTTCCTCCCACAGTCCAAAAACATGGATCAATTCAATTGAGTTCTCCAAATTGCCCCCTATAAAGTGTGTGTGTGTGTCTGTGTGTGTGTGCCCAGATAGATTGTTCCCCTGTCCTGGGTGTATCTGCCCAGCGCCCGAAACGTTCTCCCCTGGATGGACATGGGGAACCCCTCCCGGCGAGCCTAATAGAGGATAAAGCGGAAGATAATGAATGAATGAAAATCTAGTTGCCTGCCCAAAGACTCGACCTTTAACCCATTAAACCACCTTTGTAAGAAACCAAGACGCCGCCAACCAATCAGACCTTGAGGTCCATTGGACTGAATGGGTACAAATAGAACCAGGGGCGGCACGGTGGCGTAGTGGTTTAGCATGTTCTCCTCTCAGCGCTAGGGATTCCCGGTTCAAATCTCCAACTGGGTGGAGTTTCCATGTTCTCCCTGTGTCCGCGTGGGTTTCCTCCAGGTTCTCCGGTTTCCTCCCACAGTCCAAAAACATGGATCAAGTCAATTGAGTTCTCCAAATTTCCCCATATAAAGTGTGTCTGTGTGTGTGTGTGCCCAGCGATAGATTGCCCCCCTGTCCTGGGAGTATCTGCCCAGCGCCCGAAACGTTCTCCCCTGGATGGACATGGGGAACCCCTCCCGGCGAGCCTAATAGAGGATGAAGCGGGAGATAATGAATGAATGAAAATCTAGTTGCCTGCCCAAAGACTCGACCTTTAACCCATTAAACCACCTTTGGAAGAAACCAAGACGCCGCCAACCAATCAGACCTTGAGGTCCATTGGATTAAATGGGTACAAATAGAACCAGGGGCGGCACGGTGGCGTAGTGGTTTAGCATGTTCTCATCTCAGCGCTGGTGATTCCCGGTTTGAATCCACATCTGGGTGGAGTTTCCATGTTCTTCCCGTGTCCGCGTGGGTTTCCTCCGGGTTCTCCAGTTTCCTCCCACAGTCCAAAAACATGGATCAATTCAATTGAGTTCTCCAAATTGCCCCCTATAAAGTGTGTGTGTGTGTCTGTGTGTGTGTGCCCAGATAGATTGTTCCCCTGTCCTGGGTGTATCTGCCCAGCGCCCGAAACGTTCTCCCCTGGATGGACATGGGGAACCCCTCCCGGCGAGCCTATTAGAGGATAAAGCGGAAGATAATGAATGAATGAAAATCTAGCCAACCAATCAGACCTTGAGGTCCAGCTTCAGTGCATTGGATTGAATGGGTACAAATAGAACCGGGGCGGCACAATTGTTCTCTTCTAACAACTTTGTGTGGACAGTTTAGGGTTAAAAATTGCCAGCATGAAGTGTGGAGTGAGGCGGCACGGTGGCTTAGTGGTTTAGCATGTTCTCCTCTCAGCTCTAGGGATTCCCGGTTCAAATCTCCAACTGGGTGGAGTTTCCATGTTCTCCCTGTGTCCGCGTGGGTTTCCTCCGGGTTCTCCGCTTTCCTCCCACAGTCCAACATGGATCAAGTCAATTGAGTTCTCCAAATTGACCCATGTAGAGTGTATTTGTGTGAGTGAGTGTGTGTCCAGCGATAGATTGGCGCCCTGTCCTGGGTGTATCTGCCCAGCGCCCGAAACGTTCTCCCCGGATGGGCATGGGGAACCCCCCCGCGACCCTTATATAGGATAAAGCAGAAGATAATGAATGAATGAAAAGTGTGGAGTGCACAAAGAAGTGCCCTACAGGCATGAATTGAGTCTGGTGTGGTGTCCTCAAAACCATTGTAGATGTATTGGAACATCGATTACAGGTTCCAGATTGTCTCGTCTGAGCTCACAATTGTTTTTCTAGATGAATGGGCAAGAATTTCAAAAGAGACACGTCAAAATCTTCAAAAAAAAGTGCACTTAGAATTCCCACAGGTGTAGTGTGCAAGTGCCCTAAATGTTTTATCTATGAGATTTGAGGTTCTTCAGTATGAAGCAGCTGCACCTACAGAAGATAAGCATCCGGAGAACCTTTGAGGAACATTTGCCAAAGTAAATCAGCACCTTCTTGAGTCAGTCAGTGTGTTTGTGTTTTCTGCCGGCTTCCTGTCAGAGGGGAAGTGCACCACCCATCTGTGTGACTCCCTAGCTCGAAGGAACAGTGATTTCGGGGGGTGATAGCAGAGCCGAGCGAGGGCCTTGAAGATAGAGGGAACGAGCACGGGACGGGGTGAAAGAGAGAAGCTCGGGGGGTGGGGGGGGGGGGGCGGAGCAGGGGGACAGGAAGTGCGGTGGCTAAATAAAGCCAAGAGGGGATGGAGAGGGCGACAGGGACGGAGATGCAGAGCGCAGAGCGGGATGGCAACCGAGGAAACGAGTGACAAGTCCGAAAAAAAAAAATAAAATAAAAAATAAAAAATGTCCTGAGACGGAGGAAGAAGGCAGAAGTCGTGACAAAGTTGATCACGCGAAGGAAGAACGGCGGTGACGGCAGTCTGGGCAGTGAGAAAGCTGAAGGTACGAATGGTCACCTGCTTTATTTAAACCCTGTTTTTCGGTTAAAGGTGTAAAGCTGCTCAGTATTTTGGAATCAGGTTTTTTTTTCGCCTCGTTTGCTCATCAGTAGCAGAAGTTTGACGTTGTCTAAATTTGTCTCACTTCTCTCTTTCCTGTCTCTAAGCTTTCTCACGATCGCAATCAGGCGCTTCTGAACGGTCTTCCTCCCTCAGACATCGCAAACCCGGCATTAGAGCGCCCCATTCGAGCCCTTGGACCCCGATACTTCACATTAGTAGTAAATTAATAAGACAGTTCTTTATTTCGGGAATCCTTTTTTTTTTTTTTTTTTTTTTTTTACATCCGATTTCTTTTGTTGACTTCTGTTATCTGCGGCAACATCATTCCACATTATGGATTTGATATTTTTTTTTATTCACCCTTAACATTTCCTCTATTGAAATATTCTCCAGTTTTATTAATAATTCAGGTTTCAAGACAAAGTTTGACAATTCTGATATTCCGAACTAAAAGCTGTGATGTCACAGAGTCAGAGAAGCAAACTTAAAGCTATGAGATGTAGGTTTTTTTTTGTTTTCTAATACATACAAACTTCACAAACTAAACTGTAAATTGCATTTTTTTTTTTTTTTTTTTGTTTTTTTAGGACTCCAGCTCAGAACGCAGCATCTGTCAGCCCAGCTCTCCTCTCCTCATCCTCTCCCAATCCTTGTACCAGTGTCTAGGTAAAATGACGCTGGACGGGGTTTGGGGGGGGCCGAGGGAGGACATGCATCCGTCGTTCGGCGAGCGATGCTCGGCATTGTTCTTTTTCAGACGGCATCCTGTTCGTCGTCGTTCGAGAGCGCGTAGAAATCTAAAGGAAACCCTTTTATAACACCTGAATCAACATGTTGAATTCCGGCTTTGCGGTGGCTTTAATGGTTCGTTAACTGACCTTTCAAAATGGGAACCTTAACGTTTTGTCATTTCGGATTTGGCCCGATTTTTTTTTATTTTTAAAGGTGTGAAAGGTTTGATAACGATAAACATGTTTAGGTTTACTGCCAAATAAATTTGATTGTGCTTATTCTTTCATATTTAAATCATTAAAGGCTGCTGAAAGTTTTGTGACCTTAATTCACTTTTTTAGTGCAAATCGGTTGTTTCCTGAAAATTTGTAAATGTTAATTTTACAAACTAATTTTAGATTAGTTAAATCGCTCCAGGGATGATTGCCGCCTGGCGGTTCCACCTCACCGAGGAGCTAATTCTTATTCTGTGGCGTTCACCACTGCAAAATGGTGGAACGATCTTCCCAACTCTGTCCGTAAGGCAGAATCACTAAACAGCTTTAAAAAAACTACTTAAGACGCATCTCTTTAACAAATACCTGTTATAAAAAAATTTAAAAATAAATAAAAAAAGGGGGGGTGCAGCTTCGAATAACAATCAGGTTTGATGAATTTACAGTATAGTTGGTTTTCTCCATGGCTTCTGACTTGTGGTGTTCTCATTTGTAAGTCGCTTTGGATAAAAGCGTCTGCTAAACGACTAAATGTAAATGTAATGTAAATGTAATTTACATATAATTGTTGGCTTGTTGATGTTGTTGTTGTTTATTTTTTTATTGACACAAAAAACTTATTTAACTCACTGAGAAAACTTCACCAGCACCTAAATATAAGTTTCCTCCGTGCCCAATCGCACTAATCACTCCCTTCACCATCACTGGTGTTGCTGCCTGACCCACACGAAGGTGGAGAGACATCATGCGCCACTTCTTGGTGGTTTGTGCAGAGAATATAAACCTACGCTGAGTCCTTATAAGTAAGTATGTTAGATGCTGAGTAATCAAAGCAAAGGTGGGGATTTGTATAAAGAACACACACACAGGGCGGCACGGTGGCTTAGTGGTTTAGCACGTTCGCCTCTCGGCACTAGGGATTCCCGCTTCGAATCCCCATCTGGGTGGAGTTTCCATGTTCTCCCCGTGTCTGCGTGGGTTTCCTCCAGGTTCTCCGCTTTCCTCCCACATTCCAAAAACATGGATCAAGTCAATTGAGTTCTCCAAATTGCCCCATATAAAGTGTGTGTGTGTCTGTGTGAGTGAGTGTGTGCCCAGCGATGGATTGGCGCCCTGTCCTGGGTCTATCTGCCCAGCGCCCGAAACGTTCTCCCCTGGATGGGCATGGGGAACCCCCCTGCGACCCTAATAGAGGATAAAGCGGAAGATAATGAATGAATGAATATATATATATATGGCGGCACGGTGGTATAGTGGTTAGTACGTTCCCCTCTCAACACTAGGGATTCCCGGTTCGAATCCCCGTGTCTGTGTGGGTTTCCTCCAGGTTCTCCGCTTTCCTCCCACAGTCCAAAAACATGGATCAAGTCAATTGACTTCTCCAAATTGCCCCATGTAGAGTGTGTCTGTGTGAGTGAGTGTGTGCCCAGCGATAGATTGCCCCCCTGTCCTGGGTGTATCTGCCCAGCGCCCGAAACGTTCTCCCCTGGATGGGCATGGGGAACCCCTCCACGACCCTTATATAGGATAAAGAGGAAGATAATGAATGAATGAACACACACACATTCATCCTCTTATAAACGATGATGCTCGTTAGATTTTAAAAGAAATAAACTTTTCTGCTGTGTTGTATGACCGCCGTTACGGGTCATTTGTTTTTATTCAGTCATCAGTGCGGATGCTTTGGATTCTGAAGCTCTTTATATTTAAATATCGAGTCTTGGGTGATCCGGTGTTAAACTGCAGCACATGGTGCATGGTGCCATTTTCGAGGCGTGTCGTTATTGTGACACAGCTGGTGCTGTAACTTTTGGTAATATAATATATTTAATGACACACCCTCCTCAAAATAGCACCGTGCACCGTGTTTTGCAGGTTATCTTAGTGATTAAGAAAGTCGTGCATAATTACTTAAGAGTTCCTGATCATCTGAGATGTTCATGTAAAAAGCTTCAGAAACCAAACTCCATATGAGTTCATTGTTACCTTCATCACTATGTTATCTTTGCTCCAGGGGCGGCACGGTGGCTTAGTGGTTTGGCACGTTCTCCTCTCAGCACAAGGGATTCCCGGTTCGAATCCCAATCTGGATGGAGTTTCCATGTCCCACAGTCCAAAAACATGGATCAAGGTCAATTGAGTTCTCCAAATTGACCCATATAGAGTGTGTCTGTGTGAGTGAGTGTGTGCCCAGTGATAGATTGGCGTCCTGTCCTGGGTGTATCTGCCCAGCGCCCGAGACGTTCTCCCGTGGATGGGCATGGGGAACCCCCCCCCCAGCCCCCACCCTAATAGAGGATAAAGATAATGGATGGATGGATCTTTGCTCCATTGTCTCTTTCCTTCACTTACCCAACAGAGTGCAGTCCACAAACATATGGACTTCAGTCTTTATTGAGTATCAATGACCTTACGTGAGTAAAGTTAACATAGTAAACAAGCATATTAAAGAATGTTTTCAGTGAGTTGTCAGTTAATGAAAATGCATTTCGGGCGGCACGGTGGCTTAGTGGTTTGGCATGTTCACCTCCCGGTTCGAATCCCAGTCCGGGTGGATTAAACCACCTTTGGAAGAAACTAAGACGCCGCCAACCAATCAGAACTTGAGGTCCAACTTCAGTGCATTGGATTGAATGGGTACAAATAGAACCAGGGGCGGCACGGTGGCTTAGTGGCTTCGCACGTTCTCCTCTCAGCGCTAGGGATTCCCGTTTCGAATCCCCATCTGGGTGGAGTTTCCACGTTCTCCCCGTGTCGGCGTGGGTTTCCTCCGGGTTCTCCGCTTTCCTCCCACAGTCCAAAAACATGGATCAAGGTCAATTGAGTTCTCCAAATTGCCCCATATAGAGTGTGTCTGTGTGAGTGAGTGTGCGTCCAGCGATAGATTGCCCCCCCCCTGTCCTGGGTGTATCTGCCCAGTGCCCCGGAACGTTCTCCCCTGGATGGGCATGGGGAACCCCCCCCCCCCCCCGTGACCCTAATAGAAGATAATATAAAGCAGAAGATAATGCATGGATATACACAGCACCAGTTTGGCCACGCCCCCTTTTCTGCTCCACTTATTGTCCATGTTCTCAGTTCCGCGTCCCGTAAAGATGGACTTTGTAGTTCTACAGTTCCACTCTGTAGTCCATCTGTTTGTGTTCTACAGTACATACTGTGTACTCTGTTCTAATGCTCAGAACCCCAATAGCGCCACCACAGAGCAGGGGTCATTGGGTGGGTGCATTAGTCCTATCCCTATCTGCCCAGCGCCCCGGAACGTTCTCCCCTGGATGGGCATGGGGAACCCCAATATAGGATAAAGCGGAAGATAATGGATGGATGAACATGCGTTTCTATTCACTGTTATTTTTAGACTGGCAGGAATGCGGTTGCGCGTGTATGTGGTGTTTACGGTAACTTCGCTGTCACGTTTTTTACTTGTTTTTAGGACCAAAACATTCGCGTTTCGCCTCGGGATTTCATTTCAATGGTGTTGTTGTCTTTAACCAACAATGTTTTCGAAAACAATTTTATCAACAAAATTAAAAAATTTTTACATTGCCGCTGCGGCTCGTTGTCTGTCAGTCAGTCTGTGACGCGGTGGGCGTGGCTTCGTAGTACGGTAGTATTCTATTCTCTATTCTCGGCCGGCGTTGCTAAGGCAACCGCAGGCCGCGTGCCTCCCTCCACATACTTATACATACATCCCGCGTGCGCGTGTTTGGAAGCAGCCAATGAAACGCGGCCGAGGGGCGGGACCTTGGCTGACCCGGCGCCGATAGGGGGAGCAGGAGAGATCCCGTTTCAAAAAAAGAGTCATGAAGTACCGAGCAGAGGCGCGAGAACGTTTTAATGGAGTGATTGTAACGTTTTTAATGGAGAGATTATAACGTTTTAATGGAGTGATTATAACGTTTTTTAAAAAAAAAAAAAACCGCCGACGTAACGCCACCGGACACCGACGTGACTTATTGTTCGCGAATCGCGAAGTGACTCCGAGTCGAATGGGAACCTCGTCGGGACACCGCGGCTGAAACGCACAGGTATGGGAGCCTGTTGATTCTCATTCGGCTGGTTAATGTAAACCGACGCGCCTCGTAATGTCGGCGTGCTTCTGAAAGCAACTCACGCAACTGACAGCCGAATCGGACCGAACACGTCTCTGAATCTCTGTCCCAGGAATGAGTTCCCCAGAAAGAGTCGCTTTACCTGTTGCCGGGGCTCGCGACTGAAGAGTCGACTCCGAGTCCTTTCTAATATACGTCTACCCAGTCGTTACGTTGTGCATAACTAATTATTGTTTAGATCAAAGGCGATCGGCTTTTAATTAGCATCGCGTTTAATTTGTATTCTGTATCTATATCTGTTTTTTTTTATTTTTTTTTTTTTGTTATTGTCTCGGAATCGATTCCTCGAGGAATCGGATCGCCCTCTGTAATGAAGCTGAAGACGAGATAATGTATAAATAACGTTTGCTTAGTTATTCGTTATGTCGTGTTACCTGTTTAATCCACTCCTGATATCCGTCTCCATCCTCTATGTCCTCCACTTACCATACAGATGGACTTTGTAGTTCTACAATTACAGACTGTAGTCCATCTGTGTTCTTTGTTGTTGTTAGAACCCCTGTTGGTTCTCAGGAGCATCACAGAACAGGTATCATTTGGGTGGTGGATTGTTGATGGTCGGTTCTGCAGTGACACTGATGTGGTGAGGGGGGGGGGGTTCAATGTAGTTTCATTTCTCCACCTCAGTGACACTGCTGGGATAGGAATTAATGCACCCACCCAATAACCCCTGCTCTGTGGTGGTACTATTGGGGTTCTGACCATTAGAACAGAGTACACAGTGTGTACTGTAGAACACAAACAGATGGACTACAGAGTGCATCTACAGTACCAGTCCAAAGTTAGGCCACGCCCCCTTCTTCATCCATCCTCCATGTCCTCCACTTACCAGTCCATCTGTGTTCTTTGTTGTTGTTAGAACCCCTGTTGGTTCTCAGGAGCATCACAGAACAGGTATCATTTGGGTGGTGGATTGTTGATGGTCGGTTCTGCAGTGACACTGATGTGGGGGGGGGGGGGGGGGGGGGGTTCATTGCTGGCTCTCGCAAACTGCATGCCGAGCTCTATATGACACACACGTTCCAAAACACATCTGGTCCACATCTGGTGACGCTCTGCTGCGTCCTGCGTGGGAACCACTCTTGGCTGATGTATGACCCCAATGTGGTGAATATCTGACCAGCGTCCATGTGACGGGCAAGTGGACCAGATGAAAATCAGGCACGAGGGCCGAATGGGACGGAATGATATTGTTTTCTGGGTTATATTCAGGGCGGCACGGTGGCTGAGTGGTTTAGCATGTTCTCCTCTCAGCACTATGGATTCCCGGTTCGAATCTCCATCTGGGTGGAGTTTCCATGTTCTCCCCGTGTCCGCGTGGGTTTCCTCCGGTTTCCTCCCACAGTCCAAAAACATGGATCAAAAACATGGAATGCTTAAGGGTCACGGTTTGGTGCAGAACGCTGTTCTCCTCGTGTTCACTGAAATACTTTTGAACTTTAAGTCCCCTATCTTGCTGTCTTGGCGGCACGGTGGCTTAGTGGTTTAGCATGTTCTCCTCTCAGCGCTAGGGATTCCCGGTTCGAATCTCAATCTGGATGGAGTCTCCACGTTCTCCCCGTGTCCGCGTGGGTTTCCTCCGGGTTCCTCCGGTTTCCTCCCACAGTCCAAAAAACATGGATCAAGTTAATTGAGTTCTCCAAATTGCCCCATATGGAATGTGTCAGTGTGAGTGAGTATGTGTCCAGCGATAGATTGCCCTCCTGTCCTGGGTGCATCTGCCCAGCGCCCGAGACGTTCTCCCCTGGATGGGCATGGGGAACCCCACCGCGACCCTAATAGAGGATAGGGTCAAGGTTTGGTGCAGAACGCTGTTCTCCTCGTGTTCACTGAAATACTTTTGAACTTTTAGTCCCCTATCATCATGCATTATCTCCCGCTTTATCCTCTATTAGTGTCGCGGGGGGGGAAGGGGGGGTTCCCCATGCCCATCCCAGGGGAGAGAACGTCTCGGGCGCTGGGCATACACGAACCCAGGGACAGGGCGCCAATCCATCGCTCGGGAAACACACTCCACAACACTCACACACACTAAGTAGGGAGGTCCAACACTCTATCTATGGGGCAATTTGGAGAACTCAATTGACTTGATCCATGTTTTTGGACTGTGGAAGGAAAGCGGAGAACCCGGAGGAAACCCACGCGGACACGGGGGAGAACATGGAAACTCCACCCAGATGGGGATTCGAACCGGGAGTCTTTGGCGCTGAGAGGAGAAGCCCTTTGACCAGCATGTCTTTCTTAATGCAGAATTTGGGAACGTCAATTGGAATCAATGCATTTAAAGAGACAATTCTTCTAAATGAAACGCGCGGGGTGGAACCGAGGTTCCCCGCAGCAGCGAGTTTCACTTGAAAATTGCTTTTGCTTTTTTTTGCTCCATGAAATGCATGAAGACAGCTGAGGAATCCAGACACACCCCTTTATTATTTGCTCTATTTTTAGCTCTTCTTGTCGGCGCTGATGTCACAGCGAGAATATTAAAGCTATTATTTGCTTTGTTGCATCAATTTGGAGGACTGTCCCAAACAGAGATACATATCAGTTCATAATCACCTTTAATCACCTTTAATGAGTTTAATGAGTTTGATCATTTGAACCTTTAATTATCTCTAACAGCTTATTATTTAGGCGGCACGGTGCCTTAGTGGTTTAGCACGTTCTCCTCTCAGCGCTAGGGATTCCCGGTTCGAATCCCTATCTGGGTGGAGTTTCCATGTTCTCCCTGTGTCCGCGTGGGTCTCCTCCGGGTTCTCCGCTTTCCTCCCACAGTCCAAAAAACATGGATCAAGTCAATTGAGTTCTCCAAATTGCCCCATATAGAGTGTGTCTGTGTGAGTGAGAGAGTGTGTGCCCAGCGATAGATTGGCGTCCTGTCCTGGGTGTATCTTCCCAGCGCCCGAAACGTTCTCCCATGGATGGGCATGGGGAACCCCCCCCCCCCCCCGCGCGACCTTAATAGAGGTTAAAGCTAAAGATAATGAATGAACGAAAATATATATGGCGGCACGGTGGTGTAGTGGTTAGTACGTTCCCCTCTCAACACTAGGGATTCCTGGTTCGAATTCCCGTGTCTGTGTGGGTTTCCTCCGGGTTCTCCGCTTTCCTCCCACAGTCCAAAAAACATGGATCAAGTCAATTGAGTTCTCCAAATTGCCCCATATAGAGTGTGTCTTGTGTGAGTGAGTTTTGTGAAAAGCGATGGACCGGGGGGAAAAATCCCTGTCCTGGGTGTATCTGCCCAGCGCCCAAAACGTTCTCCCCCGGATGGGCATGGGGAACCCTCACCACGACCCTAATAGAGGATAAAGTGGGAGATAATGAATGACTGAATGATCTAATTATTTCATTGCAGTTTAAGGTGTTTATAGGTGCTTATAACAGCTTTATGATTCTGTAATAGAAACTTTGGTGCGGTGTGCTGATGTCGCATCACGTTTGCGCAGGAAACTCACACCGGGTTAGTGTTAGTGTTCATTCATGTCATTGAAAATATTGGACCCCAGCTTTTCTTGTCTATCTACAGGTCGTGGTGGGGGTCATGCCCATCAAGGGGAGAACTTTTAGGTGCGGCTGGGCAGATCACCCAGGGACAGGACGCCAATCCATGCTGGCCACAAACTCACTCACCTTAGAGCACACCCTAATAGCAGGCAATGTTGAGATAATTTCAATGACTTTGATCCATGTTTTTGGACTGCGGGGGGGGGGGAAAACGGTGAAAACACGGAGGTCAAACCATAACGCAGAACGGGCATAGACACATGGAAACTCCACCCAGAGCTGGGGATTCGAAAAATCCCTAACCGCTGAGAGGGTGCATGTTAAGGGGGGTCCACTGCGCCGGAAAGTGTCACCGTTTTGCCGCCAGGGTAAGTGTTATGATTTGTAAATGTCTCAGAATCGGTCAAAAGTTTGGTCACGCCCCCTTTTTTTGGTCTTATTCTCCATGTTCTCAGTTCCACTCACTGTAAAGATGGACTTTGTGTTCTACAGTACACACTGTGTACTCTGTTCTAATTCTCAGAACCCCAATAGTACCACCACAGAGCAGGGGTTATGTGGTTGGGGGCATTAGTCCTATCCCGGCAGTGTCACTGAGGTGGAGAATGAGGGAACAAGTGAAAAACCACCAACAAGTGCCCCCCCCCCCCCCCCCCTCACCACATCAGTGTGACTGCAGAACTACAGAATAAACAATCCACCACCCAAATGATACCTGTTCTGTGATGCTTCTGAGAACCAACAGGGGACGAACAACAACACAGAACACAGATGGACTACAGTCTGTGATTGTAGAACTACAAAGTCCATCTATATGGTAAGTGGCCCTCCACCACACAATAGAGGATGGAGGAAGAAGGGGGCGTGTCCTAACTTTGGACTGGTACTATAGATGCACTCTGTAGTCCATCTGTTTGTGTTCTACAGTACATACTGTGTACTCTGTTCTAATGCTCAGGACCCCAATAGTACCACCACAGAGCAGGGGTTATGTGGTGGGGGCATTAGTCCTATCCCGGCAGTGTCACTGAGGTGGAGAAATTAAACTACAATGAAATACCCCCCCCCCCACCACATTAGTGTCACTGCAGAACCGACCATAAACAATCCACCACCCAAATGATACCTGTTCTGTGATGCTCCTGAGAACCAACAGGGGTTCTAACAACAACAAAGAACACAGATGGGCTGCAGTCTGTAATTGGTTAGTATAAGGGGCGTGTCCTAAGCTTTGACTGGGACTGTAGATCATGTGAGATGTCTATATGGAGTAAACGTGCTTGAGATGGTTGTGAAGAGCGCACGAGGTTTAAGAATAGAAATACCTCACTCAGTAGTTTTCAAAAGAATGTAGTGTGTGTGTGTGTGTGTGTGTGTGTGTGTGTGTGTGTGTGTGTGTGTGTGTGTGTGTGTGTGTGTGTGGTATTTAAAATGATTGCAATGTTAATAAGCTGGACGTTCCACATTTTATGAAGCTCAGGAGTGTTGTATTACAGGAATGTGCTCAGACTGCCTGTGTATTCTCAGTTTCCCATCAACAACAATAACAATAATAATAATTCATTCATTCATTATCTCCCGCTTTATCCTCTATTAGGGTCGCGGTGGGGTTCCCCATGTCCATCCAGGGGAGAACGTCTCGGGTGCTGGGCAGATACACCCAGGACAGGGCGCCAATCCATCGCTGGGCACACACTCACTCACACAGACACACTCTATATGGGGCAATTTGGAGAACTCAATTGACTTGATCCATGTTTTTGGACTGTGGGAGGAAAGCGGAGAACCCGGAGGAAACCCACGCGGACACGGGGAGAACATGGAAACTCCACCCAGTTTGGGATTCGAACCGGGAATCCCTAATGCTGAGAGGAGAACGTGCTTAGCACAGTCCAAAAACATGGATCAAGTCAATCCATGATGTTTAGCATGTTCTCCCCTGGATGGGCATGGGGAACCCCCCCCCGCCACCGCGACCCTAGGAGGATAAAGCAAAAGATAATGGATGGATGAGTTTGTGTTAGTGTGTGACCAGTGATAGATTGGCGCCCTGTCCTGGGTGTATCTGCCCAATGCCCTAAATGTTGCCCCCCTCCCCGTGACCCTAATAGAGGATAAAGCAAAAGATAAAGAATGACTCCCATGCTTACTAGGGGTGTATTCAACAAAGGATTTTCATAGTCGAATCTGATTCGTCAGATTTTCCCTATAGTCGACTGATAGTCGAATCAGTTAAAATTTCACCACAAGATGGCGCTATAAGCGTGGTTTTTAAAACAGATTTTTTTTTTTTTTTTATTTCACTTGTTTTTCTAGAGCACCGTAAATGGGATCCCCGTTCTGGACTTTTTTCCACTTCAAAGGAAAAACCTAAAAAAAACCTAAAAACCGAAAAATTAGGATAATTTTATTTGACAAAAGGCTATATATATTCATTCATTCATTCATCATCTTCCGCTTTATCCTCTATTAGGGTCGCGGTGGGGTTCCCCATGCCCATCCAGGGGAGAACGTCTCGGGCGCTGGGCAGACAGACCCAGGACAGGGCGCCAATCCATCGCCGGGCTATATATATATATATATATATATATATATATATATATAACGAAAACAAAGACATTTCATGTAAAAACTAATGCTTAGCAGCAGCCATGGGCGCCCCCATGTGGTCAAAATGGTACATTCGACTATGAGGTTCATAGTCGACTACGGTTCTCCGAATCGAATCGTCGAATCAGCGAATATTGCAGCTCACCCTTAATGCTTACAAATAAACGTTTGGGATGCGTGTGTCATTCATTCATTCGTTCATTATTTCCCGCTTTATCCTCTATTAGGGTCGCGGGGGGGGTTCCCCATGCCCATCCAGGGGAGAACGTCTCGGGCGCTGGGCAGATAGACCCAGGACAGGGCGCCAATCCATCGCTGGACACACACTCACTCACACAGACACACTCTATATGGGGCAATTTTTTTTTTTTTTGAGAATCCAATTGACTTGATCCATGTTTTTGGACTGTGGGAGGAAACCGGAGAACCCGGAGGACACCCACGCAGACACGGGGAGAACATGGAAACTCATGGAACGTGGAACATGGAACGTGTGTCATATAAACCAAAAATTGTGTCTAATAACGCCGTTCTGAGGAGCAGGTGTAACGATACGCTGCCGTCACGCCATGCTGCCGCAAGAGGAAGAGAAACTCGGGTTCGATTAAACAGGAAGGAAAGCCGAGGGGAAGAAGCCATGGAGTTAAAAAAATACAGGCTGTAGTCATCATATGTCTCAGCCCGCTCCCGCGGAACCCGGCGTATCGGGGTTCTCCGGCAGGGCCGCTCACGTCAGAACGGGCTCCTGGGTTTCGTAAGAGTCGGACATGGGGCTTCCTTAGTGACCGAGGCGCAGAGACTGTCCAGCCCTTTTTAAAACGTGCTCTCGCGGTGCGCTCGCCGCTCGGCCCCGTCGGAACCGGCTGAGTTACGCTCGGATGATTCTTTGGTGAAGGATCAGCGGAGAACATGGCGCCGCAAATGAGACGTGAGTTCAATCCAGGCTTGCTTTACGTTGGGGGTTCGGAGGATGGGGCGTCGATGGTTTATGGCAGGAACTTTAGATTTCACGTAGGTTTTCATGGGGTTCCACGTTCTGTGGTTGTTCTCGGCCCACCGTCGGTATCGGATGCTTCATGTCAGTCACCGGGGTTTAACATGTTCTCTAAATTAAATAAGGGATGATTGGAACAATGTAACCGGGACTGATGTCAAACTTTTAAACGTGAGGAATCGCACCGTTCCTAAAGCATTAAGGTGTGGCGAGAGGGCGTGGCATTATTCTGAATAAATCACGGGAAACGGGTGTTATTCGTTCCAAAGCGTGGTGGAGAACCGTTCCACCTCTTTCCCTGATTTTATTCACAATAATACACAACCTGGGCGACACGCCGGTTTAGTGGTTTAGCATGTTCTCCTTTCAGCGCTAGGGAATCACGGTTCGAATCCCCCATCTGGGTGGAGTTTCCACGGACAGGACAGACCCAGGACAGGGCGCCAATCTATCGCTGGACACACTCACTCACGCATACACACTCTATATGGGGCAATTTGGAGAACTCAATTGACTTGATCCATGTTTTTGGACTGTGGGAGGAAAGCGGAGAAAACCCGGAGGAAAAAAAAACCCACGCGGGGACCCACGGGGAAAAACATGGAAAAAAAACTCCACCCCAGATTGGGGATTCGAAACCGGGAAAATCCCCCTAGTGCTGAGAGGAGAACATGCTAAACCACTAAGCCACCGTGCCGCCCCTTTAACATTTACATAATGCAAAATCAAGCCGAACGCCGTGCGTGTGTGATGATGTCATCAGGGATCCGGCGCTGTCGTTTTCCCGAAGGAACTTACGGCACGAGTTCCTCAAACCGACGGCAGGGTTCTTTTTAGAGTTTAGTTATGTGGGAAACTCTGATTGATGAGTAAGTGAAAATGGAACCGTTACGTCTGAGTCACGTCCCGTTCTTCCTCAAAACGTGTAGAACCCTGTTTTTATTTAATTACATGCAAATATTTGATGACACTGACGCGGCGCTGCTGGAGTTTCATTTCTCCACCTCAGTGAAACTGCCGGGATAGGACTAATGCACCCACTCAATAACCCCTGCTCTGTGGTGGTACTATTGGGGTTCTGACCATTAGAACAGAGTACACAGTATGTACTGTAGAACACAAAAAAAACAGATGGACTACAGAGTGGAACTGTAGAAAAAAAAGGAACTACAAAAGTCCATCTTTTTTTACGGGACGTGGAACGTTCCCCATGCCCCCATGGGCCCATCCCCCCCATCCCAGAGGAGAACATTTCGTGCGCTGGGCAGACACACCCAGGACAGGGCGCCAATCTATCGCTGGGCACACACTCACTCACACAGACACACTCTATATGGGGCAATTTTGAGAATTCAATTGACCTTGATCCATGTTTTTTTGGACTGTGGGAGGAAACCCGGAGAACCCGGAGGAAACCCACGCGGACACGGGGGAGAACATGGAAACTCGACCCAGATGGGGATTCGAACCGGGAATCCCTAGCGCGTATATTGTTCCAATCATCCCTTATTTAATTTAGAGAACATGTTAAACCCCGGTGACTGACATGAAGCATTCGATACCGACGGTGGGCTGAGAACAACCACAGAACGTGGAACCCATTATCTTCTTTATTATATATTTATTTATATTATCTTCTATTAGGGTCGCGGGGGGGGTTCCCATGCCCATCCAGGGGAGAACATTTCGGACGCTGGGGAGATACACCCAGGACAGGACGCCAATCTATCACTGGGCACACACACACTCTATATGGGGCAACTTGGAGAATTCAATTGACCTTGACCAATGTTTTTTGGACTGTGGGAGGAAAGCAGAGAACCCAGAGGAAACCCATGCGGACACGGGGAGAACATGGAAACTCCACCCAGATGGGGATTCGAACCGGGAATCCCTAGTGCGGAATTATTGGGAAATGGTTAATGAACCCTTCTCCTCGTCCTCTGTTAGGGATGTCTAAGGAGGTGGCTGGTCCCCCCTCCCCCACTCCCTCTCTCATCGAGGTGAAGACAGAGACGCGTCTGGTGCTGAAGAGCTTCATGCGCAAAGTTCTTGCAGTCGCTCCAGGAGAACGTCCCGGCAGGATCGGAGGCGAATACCATGACCCTTACATATTCAGGTAAACACACACACACACACACACACACACACACACACACACACTCATTGTCCGTGTCCTTCATCAACAACAAATTGCGCAGGTGCAGCGTAACATGATTGATCTTAGTAAACATCCAGAATGGAAAAACATGGATCAAGGTCAATTGAGTTCTCCAAATTGCCCCATATAGAGTGTGTTTGTGTGAGTGAGTGTGTGCCCAGCGATGGATTGGCGCCCTGTCCTGGGTCTGGGTCAAATTGCCCCATATAGAGTGTGTATGTGTGAGTGAGTGTGTGCCCAGTGATGGATTGGCGCCCTGTCTTGGGTCTGGGTCAAATTGCCCCATATAGAGTGTGTCTGTGTGAGTGAGTGTGTGCCCAGCGATGGATTGGCCCACTGTCCTGGGTCTGGCTCAAATTGCCCCATGTAGAGTGTTTTTGTGTGTGAGTGGGTGTGTGTCCAGTGATAGATTGCCCCCCTGTCCTGGGTGTATCTGCCCAGCGCCTGAAACGTTCTCCACTGGATGGGCATGGGGAACAACCCCCCCTCCCCCCCCGCGACCCTAATAGAGGACAAAGTGGAAGATAATGGATGAATGAATGAATGAATCTCAGATGGGTGGCTTAGTGGTTTAGCATGTTCTCCTCTCAGTGCTAGGGATTCCCGGTTCGAATCCCCATCTGGGTGGAGTTTCCACGTTCTTCCCGTGTCCGTGTGGGTTTCCTCCGGGTTCTCCGCTTTCCTCCCACAGTCCAAAAACATGGATCAAGTCAATTGAATTCTCCAAAATTGCCCCATATAGAGTGTGTCTGTGTGAGTGAGTGTGTGCCCAGCGATAGATTGGCGTCCTGTCCTGGGTGTATCTACCCAGCGCCCGAAACGTTCTCCCCTGGATGGGCATGGGGAACCCCACTGCGACCCTAATAGAGGATAAAGCGGGAGATAATGAATGAATGAAATGAATGAAAAGCAAACTTCTTCCCAAGAAATTCTGGAGACAGGTGAAGCGTAACAGAGTGAGGACGGTGAGGCGGACGGTGAGCACATTTTGCATATCGTTGCTTTAAATAGAGAATGAATGTAAATGTTTTATGAAAGCAATAAGACACTCGAGGTCGTGTTTTGTTCAAACACACTATAAAGAAAACAAGGTTTGATTCACAATTGCGTTTATTTAAAACCATTCATTCATTCACTCATTATCTCCCGCTTTATCCTCTATTAGGGTCGCGGTGGGGTTCCCCATGCCCATCCAGGGGAGAACGTCTCGGGCGCTGGGCAGATAGACCCAGGACAGGGCGCCAATCTATCACTGGACACACACTCACTCACACAAACACACTCTATATGGGGCAATTTTAGAGAACTTAATTAACTTGATCCATGTTTTTGGACTGTGGGATGAAAGCGGAGAACCCGGAGGAAACCCACGCGGACACGGGGAGAACATGGAAACTCCACCCAGATGGGGATTCGAACCGGGAAGTGCTGAGAGGAGAACGTTCTAACCACTAAGCCACCGTGCCGCCCTATTTAAAACCAAATTATTAATAATCTCATCTTGCACGATGTAATCTAGTCCGGGTTTTTAAGTGAACACTGATGGCTGAGTAACAGGATACAGGTTTGGTGCTCATTAGAAAGCGGAATCGGTTCGCTGTTTATATTAATCTGTATTTCTATTTATGGTACATGATTTGAAATAAGTGGCACGGTGATGTGGTAGTTTGGCATGTTCTCCTCTCAGCACTGGGGATCCAGGTTGGAATCCCGATCCTGGGTGGAGTTTCCATGTTCTCCGGCTTTGTCCCACAGTCCAAAAACATGGATACAAGGTGAATTGGATGCTCTAAATTGCCCCCATGTAGTGTGTGTGATGGGTTGGCACCCTCTCTTGGGTGTATCCGCCCAGCGCCCGAAACGTTCTCCCCTGGATGGGTACGGGGAACCCCCCCCCCACCCCCCCCCGACCCTAGTGGAACAACAATGAAAGGAAGGATTAATTCAGTCATTCATTCATTATCTCCCGCTTTATCCTCTATTAGGTTGTGGGAGGGGGGGGTTCCCCATGCCCATCCAGGGGAGAATGTCTCGGGCGCTGGGCAGATACACCCAGGACAGGACGCCAATCTATCGCTGGGCACACACTCACTCACACACACACACTCTATTTGGGGCAATTTGGAGAATTCAATTGACTTGATCCATGTTTTTGGACTGTGGGAGGAAACCGGAGAACCCGGAGGAAACCCACGCGGACACGGGGAGAACATGGAAACTCCACCCAGATGGGGATTCGAACCGGGACTCCCTAGCGCTGAGAGGAGAACGTGCTAAACCACTAAGCCACCGTGCCGTCCGGAAGGATTAATTGATTTCTAAATATGTTGATTAAAATAAAGTCATTAATAATCTGGTAATCTGTTAAAGTGAACACTGGTTGCTGAGTAACAGGATACAGTTTTAGTGCTCTTAGTAAACATCAAACCACAGAACGACCAATCAGCAGAGAGAGAGACCACGATGCAGCAGGGGAAGCGTAACAAAGTGAGGACGGTGAGGCAGGCGGTGACCACATTTGCATATCGTTGCTTTAAAACGGTGATCTGTGCCGAAATCGGCGTGAACGCTTTTCTTTTTTAAAGTTCGACTCGCTCGGATTAATTTGTCGGCGGTTTGTTTTCTCAGCGCCTCACAGAAGAAGGACGAGCCGAAAAGGGAAAAAGCGAAGAAGGACGAGAGCGGCTGGGACTCTCTGGACGAGAGGATCAGCGCCGCCGAGGAGAAGAAGCATGGCTTCAAAACCATGATCAAAAAACGCCTGAGGCCACGCCCATCCGCCACAGGGTCCACCAAGAAAGACGGCGGAACTCACCCGTCGGTAAACGGCTCGCTGGACAGACAGGGGCACCAGGTCCCCCCCCACAGAGGAGCCGCAGCTTCACCTTTAAATATCAATGTTGAGGTGAGGTGCTTTAGACTTTCGCTTAATATCTATTCCATTCATTATGTTCCGCTTTATCCTGTATTAGGGTCACGGGGGGGGGGGGGGGGGGGTTCCCCATGCCCATCCAGGGGAGAACATTTCGGGCGCTGGGCAGACACACCCAGGACAGGGGGGCAATCCATCGCTGGGCACACACTCACACACACACACACTCTATATGGGGCAATTTGGAGAAAACTCAATTGAATTGATCCATGTTTTTGGACTGTGGGAGGAAAGCGGAGAACCCGGAGGAAACCCACACGGACACGGGGAGGACATGCAAACTCCACCCAGATGGGGATTCGAACCGGGAATCCCTAGAGCTGAGAGGAGAACGTGCTAAACCACTAAACCACCATGCCGCCCTAATATCTAGTCCATTCCTTTAATGAATGCATTTAGACGATGTTTCCGTTTCCTCGCAGGACTGGAAGTCGTCCGGGTCCGAGGAGGAGGGCGAGCGGAAGACGGACGAGAAAAAGAAAAAGAAAAACAAACTTCTCCCCAAGAAATTCTGGAAGAAAACCTCAAAAAAGGAGGAGGCTCAGCCGACGCGACCCACATCACTGTCCATCAACAAAGACGCGCAGCCGGAGAAACCCTTTCTGTCCCCAAGTACGTCTTTTTAAATCCATCCATCCATTATCTTCAGCTTTATCCTATATTAGGGTCGCGCGGGGGGGGGTTCCCCATGCCCATCCAGTGGAGAACGTTTTGGCCGCTGGGCAGATAGACCCAGGACAGGACGCCAATCTATCACTGGGCACACACTCACTCACACAGACACACTCTATATGGGGCAATTTGGAGAACTCAATTGACCTTGATCCATGTTTTTGGACTGTGGGAGGAAACCGGAGAACCCGGAGGAAACCCACGCGGACACGGGGAGGACATGGAAACTCCACCCAGATGGGTATTCAAACCGGGAATCCCTAGAGCTGAGAGGAGAACGTGCCAACCACTAAGCCACCGTGCCGCCAGAAACAAACTTATGTATTATAATTAAATTTTAATAAATTATAATAGACGGCACGGTGGCTTAGTGGTTGGCATGTTCTCCTCTCAGCGCTAGGGATTCCCCGTTCGAATCCCCATCTGGGTGGAGTTTCCATGTCCTCCCCGTGTCCGCGTGGGGTTCCTCCGGGTTCTCCGGTTTCCCTCCCACAGTCCAAAAACATGGATCAAGTCAATTGAGTTCTCCAAATTGCCCCATGTAGAGTGTGTCTGTGTGAGTGAGTGTGTGTCCAGCGATGGATTGGCGTCCTGTCCTGGGTGTATCTGCCCAGCGGCCGAGACGTTCTCCCCTGGATGGGCATGGGGAACCCCCCCCCCACACAACCCTAATAGAGGATAAAGCGGAAGATAATGAATGAATTATAATCTGTTATAAAAAAGGGTCAGCTGTGAAGGCAACAACTATATAATAGATAAATAATATTATAATATTTAATAATATAATAATGGTCTTGTTTAATTATAAATATATATTCGTTAATGTTGTAAAAATATAATATATATATATATAAATAAAAAATGTAATCTCACATTTTTTTTATATTTATTTTATTTATTTATTTTTTAAGTCGGACTTAATTGTCGCAGAAACTAAGCACTAAGAACAAATGTCTCCACATGTGTTAAGACATCGAATCAATATAAATATATGATGTCAGCTGCAGTTTCCAAATTGATAAGCACCTTGGTATGTTCTCCAGCTCACCCTCCTGGCTTCTACGATGACGTCGCTGAGAAGTTGGACCGGATCGCTCAGAGGACGGTGAAGAAGAAATCCCCGACTAAACCTGAAGTCCTCGAGCTCAAAGGTAATCGGGGTTCACGCTGCGAGAGGATCGTCACCGAGACGGACGAGAGTCCGAAACCCGCCGCGCTCTTCTGCCCCCTGACTTCTGACTCTGTTTGCCCCACAGGAAAGACAAAGAAGGACAAAGAGGCCATTATCCAGGAGCTGGTTAAAATCCTAACCATGGAGGGAGATTCCATTAATGAAAAGGTAGAGTTTATACTGCAGGCTGTAAATTAATACCCCCCCCCCCCCCCCGTCTGTGTGGGTTCTCCACTTTCCTCCCACAGTCCAAAAACATGGTTTCAAGTGGATTGGCTGCTGTAAATTGCCCCTTTCTTTATTTTCATTTATTCATTTATTATCTTCCGATTCAACCTCTATTAGGGTCGCGGGGAGGGGGGGAGGGGGGGTTCCCCATGCCCATCCAGGGGAGAACATTTCGGGCGCTGGGCAGACACACCTAGGACAGGGGGGCAATCTATCGCTGGGCACACACTAACTCACACAGACACACTCAATATGGGGCAATTTGGAGAACTCAATCGACTTGATCCATGTTTTTGGACTGTGGGATGAAACCCACGAGGACACGGGGAGGACATGGAAACTCCACCCAGATGGGGATTCGAACCGGGAATCCCTAACACTGAGAGGAGAACATGCTAAACCACTAAGCCACCGTGCCACCGTTCTCCTCTCAGCGCTAGGGATTCCCGGTTCGAATCCCCATCTGGGTGGAGTTTCCATGTTCTCCCCGTGTCCGCGTGGGTTTCCTCCGGGTTCTCCGGTTTCCTCCCACAGTCCAAAAACATGGATCAAGGTCAATTGAGTGCTCCAAATTGCCCCATATAGAGTGTGTGTGTGTGAGTGAGTGTGTGTACAGTGATGGATTGGCACCCCCTGTCCTGGGTCTATCTGCCCAGCGCCCGAAACGTTCTCCCCGACGAACCCCCCCCCCCCCCCGACCCTAACAGAGGATAAAGGTGGAATAATGAGATGAGTTTAATATAGAATGTATTAAGGGTTTCTTACAAAGTGTCCAGTGAGAGTGGGCTGCTTTTAATATGCAAATTATATGTTTTTAAATTCACTTTTTATTTATTATTTTTTAGTTATATTTATTATATAACTTTTATTTATTTATTATTTATTTATTATTAAGTTTATTTATTATTCAGTTTGCTCACTTAGTAGATTTGAAAATAGAAATTGATCATTCAGTGGCTTTGATTTTGTTTTTTTTAATTCTCTATTGAAGATCAACGCCGACCCGTTCCTCCGCTCGTCCCTCAAGCGCCTCTCGTACCCGTCGTTCGCCAAGCTGCTCGACACGTGCGCCATTGAAACAGAGAGCCCCGTGACGCCGGTCCCCGAGAGCCCCACGCTGCGGCGCGTCGCCATCACGATGGAGATGACGCGGCGCGTCGTGACGGCCACGGGGGCTACGCACCGCGTGCAGGTTAACGCCGAGCGCTACATGGAGAACTTCGCCCCCTGGGTGAAGAAGCAAGGCGGATGGGTGGGCACTCTTTCTCTCCTAACTTCTTTTTTGACGCTCCACAGGCCTCCAACCAACTTTTATCAACTGAGAAAGGTGTTGGCACAGACAGTACCAGTCCAAAGTTAAGACACGCCCCTTCCTCCATCATCTATGTCCTCCACTTACCATACAGATGGACTTTGTAGTTCTACAATCACAGACTGTAGTCCATCTGTGTTCTTTGTTGTTGTTAGAACCCCTGTTGATTCTCAGGAGCATCACAGAACAGGTATCATTTGGGTGGTGGATTGTTTATTGTCGGTTCTGCAGTGACACTGATGTGGTGAGGGGGAGGGGGGTTCATTGTAGTTTCATTTCTCCACCTCAGTGACACTACCGGGATAGGACTAACGCCCCCACCCAATAACCCCTGCTCAGTGGTGGTAATATTGGGGTTCTGACCATTAGAACAGAGTACACAGTATGTCCTGTAGAACACAAATAGATGGACTACAGAGTGGAACTGTAGAACCACAAAGTCCGTCGGTACAGCGAGTGGAACTAAGACCAAAAAAGGGGGCGTGTCCAAACTTTTATCTCTGAGAAACAACTCTTACTGATTTGCAGAAAATGCTATACTTAAAGCTCCCTATAGAGGACGCTATATCCAAACCTAAATGTAATCATTAGTCCTTATGGCCAACAGGTGGCAGCATTGAGTT
>JAFMOC010001624.1:0-12939 GCA_019802505.1 Corydoras sp. C115
GGGGGGGGGGGGGGTTCCCCCATCCCCACCCGGGGGGAAAAATCTCGGGGCTGGGCAATACCCCCGGGACTCCCCCAGACACACTCTAATGGGGCAATCTGGAGAATAAATTTTGCCCTCGATCCATTTTTTTGGAAATATGGGAGGGAAAGGAAAACCCCGGGAAAGGAAACCCCCGCGGACACGGGGAAAAAACATGCAAATTTCCCCCCGATTGGGATTAAAAACCGGGTTTTACCAGCGCTGAAAAGGGAGAACATGCAAAAACCACTAACCCACCCCAAAATTAATGATTTTAATAATAAAAAATGAAAAACTGTTTTTCCTTTAAGGAGGGGACACGGGGGTTTTACCAGTTGGCCCTTTCTCCTCTCAGGGCGGGGGGATCCAGGTTCGAACCCCCATCGGGGGTGGATTTTGCATGTTCTCCCCGTAAATGCGGGGGTTTTTCTTCCGGGTTCCTGTTTTCCCCCCACAGCCCAAAAAACCCCGGACTAAAACCGCAGTGTGTAAATTCAGTGGTTTCGGGGGGTAAATCTGAGTCACCGAGCGAGAGTCTGGAACCTGGCTCATTCATCTGTAATTCGGTTCTGGACACGCCCACATTCAGGAACGATAAGGACGGCAGGAGCGCCGGCACGTCCCGACCACAAAACCACAAAACCACACAACTGAAAAGAGCGATCACCTTCATGTTTCATTCATTTAAACATGTTTTAAAATGGTGGCTTAGTGGTTTAGCATGTTCTCCTCTCAGCGCTAGGGATTCCCGGTTCGAATCGCCATCGGGGTGGAGTTTCCATGTCCTCCCCGTGTCCGCGTGCAGATACACCCAGGACAGGGCGCCAATCTATCGCTGGGCACACACTCACTCACACACACACACTCTATATGGGGCAATTTGGAGAACTCAATTGACTCGATCCATGTTTTTGGACTGTGGGAGGGAACCGGAGAACCCGGAGGAAACCCACACGGACACGGGGAGAACATGGAAACTGCACCCAGATGGGGATTCGAACCGGGAATCCCTAGTGCTGAGAGGAGAACATACTAAACCACTAAGCCACCGTGCCGCTGTAGTTATTTTTATTATTATTCATTCATTCATTATCTCCCGCTGTATCCTCTATTAGGGTCGGGGGGGGGGGGGGGTTCCCCATGCCCATACAGGGGAGAACGTCTCGGGCGCTGGGCAGAGACACCCAGGACAGGGCACCAATCCATCGCTGGGCACACACTCACTCACACAGACACACTCTATATGGGGCAATTTGGAGAACTCAACTGACTTGATCCATGTTTTTGGACTGTGGGAGGAAACCGGGGAACCCGGAGGAAACCCACACGGACACGGGGAGAACATGGAAATTCCACCCCGATTGGGGATTCGAACCGGGAATCCCCAGCGCTGAGAGGAGAACATGCCAAACCACTAAGCCTGAGTTGACGTTCATGTTTTTGGACGGCGAGAGGGGAGCGGAGAACCCGGGGGAAACCAACAAAAAACACGAGACGAGAACACGCTAAACACTGGGTGGAGTTTCCACGTTCTCCCCGTCTGGGTTTCCTCCGGGTTCTCCGGTTTCCTCCCACAGTCCAAAAAACATGGATCAAGTCAATTGAGTTCTCCAAATTGCCCCATATAGAGTGTGTCTGTGTGAGTGAGTGTGTGCCCAGAGATGGATTGGCGCCCTGTCCTGGGTGTATCTGCCCAGCGCCCGAGACGTTCTCCCCTGGATGGGCATGGGGAACCCCACCGTGACCCTAATAGAGGATCAAGCGGAAGATAATGGATGTTTTAAAATGTAGATCCTTCAACCAATCAGGAAGCAGGCCTGAATTCTAACCAATCAGATCTCCTTATCGTTTCCATAGTTGCTTTGTTATTTATCTTATTTAGTGAGAAACATGTTTGTGACCGTCACAAGACTCCAGCACCCAAACATGTCTCAAACACAGTGTGTGTGTGTGTGTGTGTGTGTGTGTGTGTGTGTGTGAGAGGGGAACTGACCTCAGATCCATATGTTTGCACCACATGACACAGCATGAGGAAGGAGATGTCGAACAGCAGAGCTCTCACTGACGCCGATTTGGCTGAAAGGAAAAGAGTTTCAGAACCGAGCGCCCAAACCGAGGAACGTGTGTAAAAAAGGTCAACAGGTCAAAAGGTCAGACTCACAGCCCTCGCCGCTGATGTGTTTCGGAAACTCGTTCAACCTGCGAAACAAAAAGACGTCCTTAATCTAAACCTGACCAAACAGAGGGACATTCCCATTCCATCCATTATCATCATCCACTTTATCCTCTATTAGAGTCGGGGGGGGGGGTTCCCCATGCCCATCCAGGTGAGAACGTTTCGGGTGCTGGGCAGATAGACCCAGGACAGGGCGCCAATCTATCACTGGACACACACTCACTCACACACACATACACACTCTATATGGGGCAATTGGGAGAATTCAATGGACTTGATCCATGTTTTTGGACTGTGGGAGGAAACCGGAGAACCCGGAGGAAACCCATGTGGACACGGGGAGAACATGGAAACTCCACCCAGATGGGGATTCGAACCGGGAATCCCTAACGCTGAGAGGAGAACATGCCAAACCACTAAGCCACCATGCCGCCCCGTCCATCCATTATCTTCCACTTTATCCTCTATTAGGGTCACAGTGGGGGGTGGGGGGGAGAGGAGGTTTGGACGGTGAGAGGAGAGCGGAGAACCCGGTGGAAACCAACAAAAAACACGAGACGATGCTAAACACTGGGTGGAGTTTCCACGTTCTCCCCATGTGGGTTTCCTCTGGGTTCTCCGGTTTCGTCCTACAGTTCAAAAACATGGATTCAAGGCTAATTGAACGCTCCAAATTGCCCTTATATTGTGTGAGTGAGTGTGTGCCCAGTGATGGGTTGAGAGTATCTGCCCAACACCCGAAACGTTCTGGGTCCCTCCACCCTGCGACCCCAGTGCCCATCCAGGGGAGAACGTTTCGGGCGCTGGGCAGATATTTTTATTATTATTATTCATTCATTCATTCATCATCTTCCGCTTTATCCTCTATTAGGGTCGCGGGGGGGGTTCCCCATGCCCATCCAGGGGAGAACGTTTCGGGCGCTGGGCAGATACACGCAGGACAGGGCGCCAATCTATCGCTGGGCACACACTCACTCACACACACACACTCTATATGGGGCAATTTGGAGAACTCAATTAACTTGATCCATGTTTTTTGGACTGTGGGAGGAAACCGGAGAACCCGGAGGAAACCCACGCGGACACGGGGAGAACATGGAAACTCCACCCAGATGGGGATTCGAACCGGGAATCCCTAGTGCTGAGAAGAGAACATGCTAAACCACTAAGCCTGAGTTGACGTTCATGTTTTTGGACGGCGAGATGAGAGCGGAGAACACACACTCACTCACACAGACACACTCTATATGGGGCAAATTGGAGAACTCAATTGACTTGCTCCATGTTTTTGGACTGTGGGAGGAAACCAGTGAACCCGGAGGAAACCCACGCGGACACGGGGAGAACATGGAAACTCCACCCAGATGGGGATTCGAACAGGGAATCCCCAGCACTGAGAGGAGAACATGCTAAACCACTAAGCCACTAATTATTTTGTGAGAAACCAACAGCAGGAGGCAGAACTCTTACTTGATGAACTTCCGTGCGAAGCTTTTGAGTTTCCCGGTGGCGGCGGCGGCGGCCAGGAGCAAATCCAAGCTCTTCCCTGACAGCATGTGTCCCAAAACTCCCAGCAGGCCCTCTGGGGACTTGGAGTGGTCAGCATCCACGGTCTGTTCACACAAAGGGAGGAAGAACCCGATCAGGCGGAGGAGCAGATCAATCGGGTTCCTTTATCTCAGCCGAGATGCGCGATGCCACATCGCGGAACGGCCGGCGGCGCGTTCCGAACCCGGCGGCGGCTCTGAGGTCGAGCACCGGGCGCAGGTCAGTGACGTTCTGGACGACCCTCAGCTCACCTTGAGGATGTTGGTGACGGTGGGCTCGGCCCGCAGTATGAGACCCGGGTTGGGTTGGATGTTGGCGTTCTCGGCCGTTTTCAGCTTCGGGGCGTATTCTCGGTCCTCGCTTCTACAAAACGAACGGGAATGAGAAGCGCTGAAGGACAGGTTCAGAGGATTTAGAACCGAGCAGGTTAGACCAGAAGGTGGCGTACCGTTTGGCGGTGAGATTGGACATGTGAGCCTCGGACAGAATGCCCAGTTTGTGGCACTCCTGGAGCAGCAGACTCATGCAGTCGCAGCTACGATGAACAGAACGGTCAACATTATACAAACACTATACAAACATTATACAAACACTATATAAAACATAATATAAACACTACACAAACACTATACAAACATAATACAAACCCTATACAAAACACTATACATACATAATACAAACACTATATTTTGTTTGTATAGTGTTTGTATTATGTTTATATAGTGTTTGTATAATGTTTATATTGTGTTTGTATAGTGTTTTGTATAGTGTTTGTATAATGTTTATATTAGTGTTTATATTTTGTTTGTATAGTGTTTGTATTAACACTATACAAACATAATATAAACACTATACAAACACTATATAAACATAATATAAACACTGTACAAACATAACACTATACAAACATAATATAAACATTATACAAACACTATACAAAACACTATACAAACATAATATAAACATAATACAAAAATAATACAAACACGTGGTGGTTTAGCACGTTCTCCTCTCAGCACTAGGTGTTCCCGGTTCGAATCCCCATCTGGGTGGAGTTTCCATGTTCTCCCCATGTCTGCGTGGGTTTCCTCCGGGTTCTCCGGTTTCCTCCCACAGTCCAATAACATGGATCAAGTCAATTGAGTTCTCCAAATTGCCCCATATAGAGTGTGTCTGTGTGAGTGAGTGTGTGTCCAGCGATGGATTGGCGTCCTGTCCTGGGTGTATCTGCCCAGCGCCCGAGACGTTCTCCCCTGGATGGGCATGGAGAACCCCCCCCACTCCCCTAATAGAGGATAAAGCGGGAGATAAAGAATGAATGAATGAATGAATTATTGCTTTTATAAAACACTTACAAACACTACAATAAAAAATAAAAAAAACACAAGCTTTGATTCAGAAATGACTTCAGTAAAAACGAAATCGTTAAAAATCGTCGCTCTTCCGCGACGTAATCGAGTCTTGCCGTTTCTCTAATGATCAAACACTGCCGTCTAGTGGCCAAATTGCGGAACACAGTTTATAAAAACAGTGTTTAGTGCTAATAAATGCAGGTTATTATAAATCAATAACCAATCATTTAAATTCATTCATTCATTATCTCCCGCTTTATCCTCTATTAGGGGCGTGGGGGGGGGGTTCCCCATGCCCATCCAGGGGAGAACGTCTCGGGCGCTAGGCAGATACACCCAGGACAGGACGCCAATCCATCACTGGGCACACACTCACTCACACAGACACACTCCATATGGGGAAATTTGGAGAACTCAATTGACTTGATCCATGTTTTTGGACTGTGGGAGGAAACCGGAGAACCTGGAGGAAACCCATGCAGACACGGGGAGAACAAGGAAACTCCACCCAGATGGGGATTCGAACCGGGAATCCCTAGTGCTGAGAGGAGAACGTGCTAAACCACTAAGCCACCGTGCCGCCTTCTTCAGATCTGTTATTAATGAAAATGAATGAAACTGAATTTCGTACTTGCATCTCTGATCCGCTTTGTCCAGCAGTGGTGTGAACTTCAGAAGAAACTCGAATGCCGTGTTCACATCCTCTGTGAAATCCTGAAATCACACACACACACACACACACACACACACACACACACACACACACACATTTAATGAAATCGGTTCCGTTGTTGGACTTTTTATAATTAACAGAAACGAGCAGCAAAACAAAAAAAAATATGGAATAATTTTCTTTAATACTCTGAGTATTCATTCATTCATTCATTCATCATCTCCCGCTTTATCCTCTATTAGGGTCGCGGGGGGGGGGGGTGGGGTTCCCCATGCCCATCCAGGGGAGAACGTTTCGGGCGCTGGGCAGATACACCCAGGACAGGGCGCCAATCCATCGCTGGGCACACACTCACTCACACAAACACACTCTATATGGGGCAATTTGGAGAACTCAATTAACTTGATCCATGTTTTTGGACTGTGGGAGGAAACCGGAGAACCCGGAGGAAGCCCACGCAGACATGGGGAGAACATGGAAACTCCACCCAGATGGGGATTCGAACCGGGAATCCCTAGCGCCGAGAGGAGAACATGCTAAACCACCAAGCCACCGTGTCGCCTACTCTGAGTGTATTAATATTTATTTCTGTATTTTGTGTAGTGTGTGTTTGTGGCGCCCCCTTATGGCAAGAGCCATAATATAAGGAGTCTATTCAAAGTGTTTGCATAATGTTTCTTTTTAAAACTGGTTAACTGTTTTATATATTTTTTATTATTAGATGTGGGGGGGGGGGGGCACGGTGGCTTAGTGGTTAGCATGTTCTACTCTCAGTGCTAGGGATTCCCGGTTCGAATCCCCATCTGGGTGGAGTTTCCACGTTCTCCCCGTGTCTGCGTGGGTTTCCTCCGGGTTCTCCGGTTTCCTCCCACAGTCCAAAAACATGGATCAAGTCAATTGAGTTCTCCAAATTGCCCCATATAGAGTGTGTCTGTGTGAGTGAGTGTGTGCTCAGCGATGGATTGGCGCCCTGTCCTGGGTGTATCTGCCCAGCGCCTGAGACGTTCTCCCCTGTATGGGCATGGGGAACCCCACCGTGACCCTAATAGAGGATAAAGCGGGAGATAATGAATGAATAGATGTGGGGGTGCATTTAGTGCCCGACCCCAGAAATCCGACCCCAGTTTCCAGAATGAAGAATGGACGGTACCTTCTCGCCCTGTGGGTACTTCTTCAGCCTCAAAAGCACCTGTGGAATCTAAAAAAAAAAATTTTTTTAATTAAAAAAAAAAAAACAGGCCAGGCATCAGCTTAATTATTCTGAACTAATTAAGGTGCAATTAAGTAATTAAGTACCTTGAGGAAGGTAAACGCCGTCCATTTGAGCTCTTCGGTGCCCTCTGGTGACTCGATGAGGCCGGTGAAGCAGGCTTTCCAGATCTCCAGCACGAACAGCGACGCAGGAATACGCTGCGAAGCGGATACGTTAGTACAGGGGTTAGTACAGGGGGGTGGGGGGCACCGAGGTGCAGAGACCAGGGGCACGGGGTGGGGGTACAGGGGGGGGGTGCTGCCGAGGGCTTTAAAGCAGACCTGAATCCTTTTGATCATCATGAGCTGCTCGACCAGCGGCTGCATCTCGCCCGTCAGGTTCATGGTGCCCTCCAGCATGACGAAGGCGTGGACCGAGGGGAAGGCGGTCTGCAGGGGGGGCGCACTCTGCACACACAGCATCTGTGGAACGCTGGGAGACGGGTCGCGTCTGATTACGGGCGGGATCACCGGGTGGCATACGGGTGGTGCACGGCGTAAACCCCCCGTCCCCCACCTCACCTCTTCACCAGCGCCACACACTCCTCCAGCTTGAGCTTCAACGTCTGATCCGCCACGCCGCTCAGGTTCTCGGCGAGCTTGATCAGCGCCTGCTCCATGTTACTCCATGAGGCTGCGGGACATCACGTTCACTCACTTCATTCATTCATTCATTCATTATCTTCTGCTTTATCCTCTATTAGGGTCGCGGGGGGGGGGTTCCCCATGCCCATCCAGGGGAGAACGTTTCAGGTGCTGGGCAGACACACCCAGGACAGGGCGCCAACCTATCGCTGGGCACACACTCACTCACACAGACACACTCTATATGGGGCAATCTGGAGAACTCAATTGACTTGATCCATGTTTTTGGACTGTGGGAGGAAACCGGAGAACCCGGAGGAAACCCACGCGGACACGGGCAGAACATGGAAACTCCACCCAGATGGGGATTCGAACCGGGAATCCCTACTGCTGAGAGGAGAACATGCTAAACCACTAAGCCACCGTGACACCCCATCCATCCATTATCTTCCACTTTATCCTCTATTAGGGTCGCGGGGGGAGGGGGGGTTCCCCATCCAGGGGAGAACGTTTCGGGCGCTGGGCAGATACACCCAGGACAGGATGCCAACCTATCGTTGGGCACACACTCACTCACACACACACTCTATATGGGGCAATTTGGAGAATTCAATTGACTTGATCCATGTTTTTTGGACTGTGGGAGGAAACCGGAGAACCCGGAGGAAACCCACGCGGACACGGGGAGGACATGCAAACTTCACCCAGATGGGGATTCGAACCGGGAATCCCTAGCGCTGAGAGGAGAACATGCTAAACCACTAAGCCACTTCATTAATTAAGCACCTTAAACCTCAACAAAACCACTTTGAAACGTATGGACAACAATAAAATACTAACATCTCCCAGCCGGCGGCACAGTGGCTTAGTGGTTTGGCATGTTCTCCTCTCAGCACTAGGGATTCCCGGTTCGAATCCCCATCTGGGTGGAGTTTCCACGTTCTCCCCGTTGTCCGCGTGGGTTTCCTCCGGGTTCACCGGTTTCCTCCCACAGTCCAAAAACATGGACCAAGGTCAATTGAGTTCTCCAAATTGCCCCATATAGAGTGTGTCTGTGTGAGTGAGTGAGTGTGTGCCCAGTGATAGATTGCCCCCCTGTCCTGAGTGTAGTGTGTTTTTGTGGCGCCCCCTTATGGCCATAATATAAAAAGTCTATTTAAAATGTTTGCATAATGTTTTTTTTTTTAAAGATGGTTAACAGTTTTATTTATATTTTTATTATTAGATGTGGGGGGGGGGGGGGTGCATTTAGTGCCCGACCCCAGAAATCAGTTTCCAGAATGAAAAATGGACGGCGTGGGTTTCCTCCGGGTTCTCCGGTTTCCTCCCACAGTCCAAAAACATGGATCAAGTTCAATTGAGTTCTCCAAATTGCCCCATATAGAGTGTATCTGTGTGAGTGTGTGCCCAGCGATAGATTGCCCTCCTGTCCTGGGTGTGCCCAGCACCCGAAACGTTCTCCCCTGGATGGGCATGGGGAACCCCCCCCTCCCCCCGCGACCCTAATAGAGGATAAAGTGGAAGATAATGGATGTCCGAGCCCGCTGTACGTACCCTGTTCCTCCAGGCGTGCGATGTGGATCAGGGCTCGGTTCTTGGCCCGCTGTAGGAAGTTGTCCAGGCGTTCCTGGCAGGCCCGGAGACTGGCGTCGTCGCCCATGGCTCCGGACTCCTTGAGCCTCTCGCAGTACCAGCCGCAGCCCTGCAGCAACCAGACGACGGCGCTCAGCAGGGCGCGGCACAGAGCGATGCACTCCTCCGCCTTACCCTGACAGCTGGGGCAGATTCAGAACAAGCACCCACGTCAGATTACAGAGGTACAACCATGATTAGGATCGTTGGTAAAGAGGTGCACCTCACCCGAGACGGTTGGAGAACATGTCGATGATCTCCAGCAGGGACTTGACGCAGAGTTCCCGAGAGAAATCCTCAAACTGCAGAACAGGGAGACACACACACACACCGTCACCACACATTCAATTCACCTTGAATCCGGAGAACCCAGAGAAAACCCACGTGGACACTGGGAGTAGGGTGACCAGATTCCAATTCACCAGATGTGGGACAAAGACTATGTTTGTGTGGGACACCAATTCATTGCCCTATATATATATATATTAGGGGTGAGCTGCAATATTCGCTGATTCGACGATTCGATTCGGAGAACCGTAGTCGTCTATGAAACTCATAGTCGAATGTACCATTTTGACCACATGGGGGCGCCCATGGCTGCTGCTAAGCATTAGTTTTTACATGAAATGTCTTTGTTTTCGTTATATATATATAGATAGCCTTTTGTCAAATAAAATCATCCTAATTTCTGTTAACATATTTTTTTAATGATGTGTGCGCTTTAACACATTTACGGTGCTCTAGAAAAACAAGTAAAATATTTTTAAAAATATTTTTTAAAAACCACGCTTATAGCGCCATCTTGTGGTGAAATTTTAACTGATCGACTATCAGTCGACTATAGGGAAAATCTGACAAATCAGATTCGACTATGAAAATCCTTTGTTGAATACACCCCTAATATATATATATATATATGGGTGTATGTATATAGGGGTGTATATATTTATATATATATATGTATATATATATATAAATATTATATATAAATAATATATATATATTATTTGGCAGTGTATATATATATAAAATATATATAAAAGTTGCATTGTTTGTGTTGGTGGGCGGCGCCCTTAACATGCGTCCGCGTTCCCGATTGGTCGACATTCCAACAGCCCGCCTCTCCCCCGATAACAGACAACACAGCCGTCCAATGGCAGATTATAAAACACGCTTAAAAACTGGAGTCTGACTTTTAATAACAATGCGGGACAACGTCTCAATTTGCGGGACGCCTGAAAAGTAATGAAATTCGTGTGACTGTCCCGCACAAAGCGGGGCATCTGGTCCCCCTGACGGGGAGAACATGCAAACTCGAACCTGGGTCAAACATGCCAACCGCTACACCCCCGCTGTGCGTATTAATCTGGATTTTACAAAAGGTGTGCGTCATCGTCGATGATGTCACGGCTGGACAAACGGCTCGGCCAATCAGATTTAAACACACAGTATGACTCTCATTATTCAGAGATCACATGATGCTGCAGACAGGGCGACGGTGGAGGACAGATCTGATTGGTGGATTATTGCAGTGGACAGTAGGGCTGTCTTCAACTAAGGATTTTCATAGTCGAATCTGATTCGTCAGATTTTCCCTATAGTCGACTGATAGTCGAATCAGTTAGAATTTCACCACAAGATGGCGCTATAAGCGTGGTTTTTAAAAAAGTGTTTTTTTTTTTATATTTTACTTGTTTTTCTAGAGCACCGTAAATGGGATCCCTGTTCTGGACTTATTTAAAAAAAAATATTAACTAAAAATAAAAACTAATGCTTAGCAGCAGCCATGGGCGCCCCCATGTGGTCAAAATGGTACATTCGACTATGAGGTTCATAGTCGACTACGGTTCTCCGAATCGAATCGTCGAATCAGCGACCCCTAGTGGACAGTGAATTAAGGTGGCACACTTTATGAAGGGGGGGGGGTGTGAGTGTGTGAGGAGGAAAGACGGTACAGACCTTACTGACGGCAATGAGAACGCTGGAGTAGGACACCATCTACAGGCAGGAGGAAAAAAAACACGTCTATTAGCGAGGAGACGAGTCCGGATCTAGAACCAGGAGCACCTGAGTCCACACCCACCTGAGAGCTGATGGCATACTTCAGATAGGACAGGATGAGGGGGTTGGGGGAGGGACCGATCATGGCCTGCTCCAAAAGCGCTTCTGAAATGAAGAACACAGCAGGAGCTGGAGTACAGCACGATCACGGTTCCACCGTCACCGTCAGAACACACACACACACACACACACACACACACACACACACACACACACCTGCCAGGTTGGGGTAATCCCAGCTGGTGCCTTTGGGGCAGTTCTTCTTAATGTTGATGGCCCACTGGTAATCGCTCCAGCGCTCCTTCCACGCCTGGAGGATGGCTTGCTTCAGGTTCACCATCTTTAGCTTACACATCAGAAACCTGCTTAGAGTCAACCGTCCAATCAGATCAACCGTCCAATCAGATCAACCGTCCAATCAGAACAACCGCCCAATCAGAACATCCATCCAATCAGATCATCCACCCAATCAGATCAACCATCCAATCAGATCATCCATCCAATCAGAACATCCATCCAATCAGAACATCCATCCAATCAGATTAACCATCCAATCAGATCATCCATCCAATCAATCAGAACATCCACCCAATCAGATCAACCGCCCAATCAGAACATCCATCCAATCAAATCATCCATCCAATCAGATCAACCATCCAATCAGATCAACCGCCCAATCAGATCAACCGTCCAATCAGATCATCCATCCAATCAGATCAACCGCCCAATCAGATCAACCGTCCAATCAGATCATCCATCCAATCAGAACATCCATCCAATCAGATCAACCGCCCAATCAGAGTTACAGAAGAACCTTCAAACAACCTATCAGTTTAATAAAGGTAAACAAAGTGAACCATGTACTGACCATCACCCTCTCACCATCACCCTCACACCCCGCCCATCCCCTCAATCTCACCATCACCCTCACACCCTGTCCATCACCCTCTCACCCTGCCCATCCCCTCAATCTCACCATCACCCTCACACCCCACCCATCCCCTCAATCTCACCATCACCCTCACACCCCACCCATCCCCTCAATCTCACCATCACCCTCACACCCCACCCATCCCCTCAATCTCACCATCACCCTCACACCCTGTCCATCACCCTCTCACCCTGTCCATCACCCTCTCACCCTGTCCATCACCCTCACACCCTGTCCATCACCCTCTCACCCTGTCCATCACCCTCTCACCCTGTCCATCACCCTCTCACCCTGTCCATCACCCTCACACCCTGTCCATCACCCTTACCCTGCCCATCACCCTCTCACCCTGTCCATCACCCTCTCACCCTGTCCATCATCCTCTCACCATCACCCTCTCACCCTGCCCATCACCCTCTCACCCTGTCCATCACCCTCTCACCATCACCCTCTCACCCTGCCCATCATACCCTCACCCTGTCCATCACCCTCTCACCCTGCCCATCATACCCTCACCCTGTCCATCACCCTCTCACCCTGCCCATCATACCCTCACCCTGTCCATCACCCTCTCACCCTGCCCATCACCCTCTCACCCTGTCCATCACCCTCTCACCCTGTCCATCACCCTCTCACCATCACCCTCTCACCCTGCCCATCACCCTCTCACCATCACCCTCTCACCCTGTCCATCATCCTCTCACCATCA
>JAFMOC010001630.1:0-12412 GCA_019802505.1 Corydoras sp. C115
CACAAGTTGACAAGAGACAGAGACAAAGACTTAAATTCAGATTAGTGTGAGCAAGTACATTTTTTCAAAAAGCTTTTTGTCGTTTTATTCTTTTTTTTGCATTCCTGTGAAAGAAATCCTTACATCTTTATATACGTACAGCCCGATAGAAACAGGGGTTGCAATGAGCACTAAATCCCTGAATCCCCTGAAGGTTGCCACATTACCAACAATCCCTCATAAACAGAGCTAACCCCGACTCGGTGTTCTTCCCTCATACCCAACATATTGTGATAGGTGAATTGGAGATACGAATTTCCCCCTCCCTCGAGTGAATGTGGCAGAGGAACTACCTCGCAAATGTCTTTAGCGGAAGCTCTGTGGATCAGAGTGTTGGTAAACTGGCCCTTCGACGGGTCAAAGGTAAGACAAAAGTGAGTAGAAAGCACTCAGACAAACACTACGCCAAAAATGTCCGAAATTGCGTGATGGGCAGAACTCTCAATAGTCAAACAGCTACGGGCAAAAAAGAAGCCAGCAATGAAATGTATAAAATACAATGTTAAGAAGACGCAAGTGCGAGCGAGGCGTATTAATGGTATGAGAATGCGTGAGGAGTCAAAAGCAATGCAGACGTTCTGTGTCAAAGCCTGCTGTCTGTCCTCGCTACTGTTTTTAGTGTGATATTTTCGCATTAACCAGGAGGTGGCGGCATTCTATCAGAAACGGAGAAGAGAATGCGTTAAGTGGTCGACTTTTTTTGTCGAATTGATGGAGCAGTTGAGCTGAGGTGAACGGCATGTCTGAAATAGAATCTTTAAAGGGGCGAGAGTGAGCATCCACTTTTGCTTACGGCCATACCAACCTGAGCACGCCCGGTCTCGTATGATTTTGGAAGCTAAGCTGGGTCGGGCCTGTTTAGTACTTGGATGGGAGACCGCCTGGGAATACCAGGTGCTGTAAGCTTTTCCTTCACTCACCTTTACTTTTTACTTTTTTAACGAAATAACTTCATACATTTTATTCAACATTTTTTCTCCTCACATTTAAAAAAAAAAAACAAACATGACATTTTAGAAAAAAATATCGGTACATCTTGGATCCGCAATACAGTGAGAACACATCAGAGCTTCACGTGGGAGCTCGTCATTTCACATATTCAGCCTTTTCAACCTGCTCAATGTTTCATCCTGACGACACTTCTGAATCACAAGTTGACAAGAGACAGAGACAAAGACTTAAATTCAGATTAGTGTGAGCAAGTACATTTTTTCAAAAATCTTTTAGTCGTTTTATTCTTTTTTTTGCCTTCATGTGAAAGAAATCCTTACATCGTTATATACGTAAAGCCCGATAGAAACAGGGGTTGCCATGAGCACTAAATCCCTTAAACCCCCGAAGGTTACCACATTACCAACAATCCCTCATAAACAGAGCTAATACCGACTCGGTGTTCTTCCCTCATACCCAACATATTGTGATAGGTTAATTTGAGATACGAATTGCCCCCTCCCTCGAGTGAATGTGGCTGAGGAACTACCTCGCAAATGTCTTTAGCATGAAGCTCTGTGGATCAGAGTGTTGGTAAACTGGCCCTTCGACGGGTCAAAGGTAAGACAAAAGTGAGTAGAAAGCACTCAGACAAACACTACGCCAAAAATGTCCGAAACTGCATGAAGGGCAGTACTCTCAAGAGTGAAACAGCGACGGCAAAAAAGAAGCCAGCAATGAAATGTATAAAATACAATGTTAAGAAGACGCAAGTGCAAGAGATGCGTATTAATGTTATGAGAATGCGTGAGGAGACTAAAGAAATGCAGACGTTGTGTGTCAAAGCCTGCTGTCTGTCCTCGCTACTGTTTTTAGTGTGATATTTTCCCATTAACAAGGAGGTTGCGGCATTCTATCAGAAACGGAGAAGAGAATGCGTTAAGTGGTCGACTTTTTTTGTCGAATTGATGGAGCAGTTGAGCTGAGGTGAACGGCATGTCTGAAATAGAATCTTTAAAGGGGCGAGAGTGAGCATCCTCTTTCGCTTACGGCCATACCACCCTGAGCACGCCCGATCTCGCTTGATCTCGGAAGCTAAGCTGGGTCGGGCCTGGTTAGTATTTGGATGGGAGACCGCCTGGGAATACCAGGTGCTGTAAGCTTTTTCTTCACTCACCTTTAATTTTTTCTTTTTTTTTTCTTTTGTGGTTGCATACAGACATTAAAAACGATGATAGCGCCATACTTACATCACGGTCACATCCGTACAATACGGATACAATTAAAAAAATACAAAAACAATAAAACATAATTTTTGAGGGGTTCTACCTTAGATTTTCCAGATAAGTCCAGAGCGGGGACCAAAGCTGCCAAAAGTTTTTAGACCTCTGACGAAGGTCATAAGTCAGTTTCTCAAGAGGAAGGAGAGAAGTCAGCTGAGAGAGCCATAAGCTCAATGATGGGGCTTGTTTGGATGACCAGAGTAGCAAAATACACTTTTTTGCTATAAAAACCAACAAAATAAAGTTCTGTCTCAGCTGGAAATCAAAAATATCGTTCAATTTAGCATTAAGCAGATACAGTGAAGGGCACATAGCAAACTTTATGCCGAAGATGTCCTCAATTGCTGAGTGCACTTCCCTCCAGAACGATTTAATTTTGTTTCAAGTCCAGAAGGAGTGAAGAAGTGTACCTCTCTGTGTCTGGCATTTGAAACATAGATCAGATCTCTCTGGGTATATCCTTTGTAATCGTACTGGTGTTAAATAGATTCTATGTATGAACTTAAAGTTAAGTTCATGCACATTAATTGAAGTGCACTTAGGATACAGATTCTTACAAACAGATTCCCATGTGTTTTGATCCAATTCCATTTCCAAGTCTTTCTCCCAGATACCCTTCAAATTTAGCAAAACTGACAGGGATTCGTTAGACAATATAATATATAACTTTGAAATCAACCCTTTTGAGTCAAACTCTTTAGTGAAAAGTTGTTCCATCTCTGTCAACTCCATCCGCAACTCCCCCCTATCCAAAAGAGATCTAAGAAAATGTCTGATTTGGAGATATTTGAAAAAATCGGATTTCGATAAGTTATATCTCTCTAGAATATCCCCAAAGGGTAACATGATCCCGTCCGAGAACAGGCAAGAGACGTGTGTGATCCCTCGCCTAAACCAGTCAAGGAATCCTATATTATACAACTGAGAGGGGAAATCTGGGTTGAGCGCTAATGGGGAAGACACAGAAAGACAAATAAGAATTTTTAGATATCTTTTAACGTCTTTCCAAATCAGCAGGGTGGTGGATACAACAAACGAGTCAGACACCCCTTTCAACCTCTCCACCTTATGAATAAATGGTAAAAGAGGGAGTGAAAGAGGGGAGCATGTCATGGACTCCATATTGACCCATAATGAGTCAGTCCTATTGGTACACCAGCTAATGATGTGTTTAATCTGAGCTGACCAATAATATAATTGCATGTTTGGTACACCAGCACCACCTTTCTCTTTAGGTTTCATTAAAATAGCAAATTTAAGTCTAGGCTTTTTATTATTCCAAATGAACTTTGAAAAGTGACTGTTTAGATCTTTAAAAAATGGGCTAGACAGATAGCAGGGAAGAGATTGAAATAAATATAAAAGACGAGGCAGAACATTCATTCTTAGAACATTTACCTTGCCAAAAAAGGATAGCGGGAGAGAGCACCAGATACCCAGATCACTCTTAATTTTAGAGACAAGGGGCAGATAGTTTTTGGAAAAAAGATTATTAAGTTTTGGTGTTAAAAAAACTCCCAAATAATTAAATCCGTCAGTGGCCAGATAGAATGGGAAGTCATCCCCCAGAAAGGTAGTTAAAGTTTGAGAGGAGCAAGTAGGGACATTAAACGGCAACGCCTTGGATTTTAAAAAATTGATTTTGTATCCGGAGAGTATACTATATTGAGTAATATTATCCAATATTACAGGAAGAGATTGAACCGGATTAGAAATAAACAATAACACGTCGTCAGCGTAAAGAGAGATTCTATGGTCCTCATTTCCCACTTTTATGCCTAAAATATTGGCGTCTGCTCTAATTAATTCAGCCAGTGGTTCAATCACCAAAGCAAATAATAAAGGTGAGAGAGGACCTCCTTGTCGTGTTCCCCTTTTAATGTTTATGACTTGTGACATTTGTCCATTGGTTAAAACTGTGGCTCGGGGATCAGAATATAAAAGTTTAACTAATTTAATAAAGTTTGGTCCTAATTTAAATTTCTCAAGTGTGGCGAAGAGAAAAGCCCATTCGACACGGTCGAAGGCCTTCTCTGCATCGAGTGACACGATAAGGGCAGGGTGTTTGGACGTGTCAAGATAATCCACAATATTTAATAGCCGGCGTATATTGTCAGAGGCATATCGCATTGTCACAAAACCAGTTTGGTCGGATCTGATTACCTTTGGCAGTACAGTCTCGAGCCTATGAGAAAGTACTTTAGCTAAAATTTTGCAATCAGTATTTAGTAAGCTTATTGGTCTGTAAGATTCACAATCCAGAGGGTCTTTACCTTTTTTCAAAATTAAACAAATTGTTGCCATTTTCCAGGTGTCGGGTACCAAACCGGATTCGAGCAGGTCATGCAAAACGGGTAATAGAATTGGGTGGAGCTCAGGCCAGAAAGTTTTGAAAAACTCGGGCGGAAAGCCATCGGGACCAGGGGACTTATTAGAAGGCACAGCTTGCAGTGCTTGAAAAACTTCCTCAGAAGAGAACCCAGCATTTAGAGCAACCCTGTCCTCCTCTGATATAACCGGAAGAGATAACTTATCAAGAAAAGCCAAAACATCTGTGTCTGACATTGTGTTCTCTGATTTATAAAGAGACTGATAGAAACTTTTAAAAGACCTGTTAATAACCAGAGGATCGTATGTGATAGAACCATCAGGGTTTTTTAGGGATTTAATAGCTCTGTCACTCTGTTCCTTCTTAAGTTGATGTGCAAGCAGCCGACTAGATTTGTTTCCGAATTCGTAAAACTTCTGTTTTGAAAAATGGAGCAGTTTTTTAATATGATTAGTATGATTCAAATTAAGCTTGGCTCTTGCCTGGCATAGTCTCACAAAATTTGACTGAGTGGGGAAGGATTTATGTAGTCTTTCTAGACGGGTAACTTCTGCCTCCAAATCCAAACGTTCTTGGGCCTGAGTCCTTTTTACTGAGGAGGAATAAGAGATAATGTCACCTCTAATTGTGGCTTTAGCCGCATCCCATAAAATAGCTGATGAGACAGGAGAATGTTTATTATTCTCCCAGAAGTAACGTATACGCTGTCGCATAAAGTCACAAAATGCTATGTTTGTAAGCAAAGAAGAGTTAAACCTCCAAATCCTACTCTTAGATATAGGAATATCCAATTTCATTTCCATATAGACTGGGGCATGGTCAGACAATACAATGGGGCCAATTTTGCTATCTGTTACAAGATGAATCGAGGAGTTGGGTATGAATATGTAATCAATTCGCGAATACGAACTGTGGGGATTAGAGTAAAAGGTATAGTCCCTGATACTAGGTGTCACAAACTGTCTTGAGTCCCCCAGAATGGAGCGGGTCCGCCAGACAATGCGGACACCGCTCGCGCATCGGTGAGCGTCTCCCGGGATCCGGCGACACGTGAACCACAGCGCCCGCCGGTCTAGACGGAGGGAGACGCTCCCACGAATGTGACCTGCGCGAAGCGCTCGCGCAGCGACACACCGTGGCGGAAATGCGAAAGGAGGCCACTGGAACACCGGGATAAAAGCCAAACAGAATTTATTAAAAGATGGTGCCGAAGCACCAACAAAACGGGGATAACAAAACAGACGTAACGTTGGGTAAGATAACCGCAAAACAAAGACGTGCTCAGAATATCGGGAGAAGGCAGATTAAATAGAAACCCAACTAAACACGTGATAAACCCAACCAATCACCCAAGTGAGACAATGAGGACCGACAACGAGGGACAGGTGCAGCAGGTGCTCGTGACATACCCCCACCCCAAGGGTCGCGCAAAAGGGAAAGTGACCCAAACCAAAAGAACAAAAATAACAACACTTAAATGCATGCAAAAATAACAAACGGGGGGGGGTAACAAGTCCCTCGGGCTGAACCATCCGGTTGCTCCCAGCCGACGGCGAAAACACGTCTTCTCGCAGCGCAGATCGAAGTCCTCTGGCCGCGAGGCTGGGGCATGCACCTCCTGGTGCTCCGAGTCCGAAGTGGGCGGCCTCTGGTGCTCGGGACCGATGGCGAACGGCCTCAGTCGGTCCCGACTCGACGCCTGCCGCCCTCCAGAAGCCGGGCTCTGCCGCTGGCGGTCCCCGGCCCTCGGACCCGGTCAGATCGGTGGTTCAGCATCCGGTCCTTGACACACATAGGGTGACCCCAGGTGTCCAGTAGCCTCCGATGTTGGGCACGTCTTTCTGTCAAAGAGCTCCAGAGCTTCCTGGGGTTCGCAAACTTTTTCCGAAGGTTCATCAGGTCCTTCAGCCAGACTGCACTCCCGCTTACTCAGCTTCTAAAGGGTAAACCCAGGAGGCTCTTCTGGAATGACAAGGCGCAACAGGCCTTCGAGAGGCTCAAGAAGGCGTTCACCACGGCACCGGTGCTCGCCCACCCTGACCCCGACTCCCCCTTCATCGTGGAAGTGGACGCATCTTCACTGGGGGTCGGTGGCATCTTATCTCAGCGACAAGGAACGCCCCCCAGGCTGCACCCCGTCGCCTACTTTTCAAGGAAACTCTCCCCCGCGGAACAAAACTATCACGTGGGGGATAGAGAACTTCTGGCCATCAAACTGGCGTTCGAAGAGTGGCGGCACTGGCTGATGGGCGCCAAATTCCCCGTCCAGGTCATCACTGACCACCGCAACCTCGAGTACCTGAAATGTGCCCGGAGACTCAACGCTCGACAAGCCCGGTGGTCCCTCTTTTTCAACCGATTTGAATTCTCAGTAACGTATCGACCAGGGAAGGACAACGCCAAGGCAGACATCCTGTCAAGGAGATACGAGGACCAGGAGAAGGCGTCGCCACCAGTCAAGACGATACTGCCAACCCGGGTATTTGTGCAAGCGGTCTCCTGGCAATTTGATGAACTGATCCGGGCCGCCAACAGGGAGAACCCGGAGGCCCGCCTAAGAGAGACGCCTCCGGACAAATTGTTCGTGCCCACCCGTTTTCGCCAAGAGCTAATCGCCTGGGCCCACACGAACCTCAGCTCTGGACACCCAGGTGGCAATCGCACCTTTGAGAGGCTCCGGGAGAAATACTGGTGGCCGTCCATGAGGACCGACGTAGCCCGAGACGTCGCGTCATGCGCCACCTGCGCTGCCACCAAAACCCCACGCCAGCTCCCGGCAGGGAAACTGAACCCGCTCCCTGTCCCCCAACGCCCGTGGAGTCACATCGCCCTCGACTTCGTGACGGACCTACCAGTGTCAGAGGGCAACACCACCATCCTGACCATCGTGGATCGTTTTTCAAAGGGGGTCAAGTTCATCGCCTTGCCCGCACTGCCCTCAGCCTTCCAGACGGCCGAAGCTTTGTTCGCAGAGGTTTTCCGTCATTTCGGCCTCCCGGAGGACATCGTCTCGGACCGGGGCCCACAGTTCACCTCCGCCGTCTGGGAGGCCTTCATCAAGAAGATGGGCGCATCCGTCAGCCTCACGTCGGGTTACCACCCAGAAAGCAATGGACAGTGCGAGCGGGCTAACCAGGAGCTGGCCGAGTTCCTCAGGAGCTACTGCCAGAGCCACCAGCACGACTGGGCTACCTTCCTCCCCTGGGCTGAGATCGCGCAAAATTCTCTCAGGAGCTCCAGCACGGGAATCACCCCTTTTCAATGTTTCCTGGGATTTCAGCCGCCGTTTGCTCCCTGGGACCCCACTCCATCTAATGCTCCGGCCGTCGACGACTGGTTCCGCAGGAGCGAAGAGGTCTGGGAAACGGTCCACCAGAGGATTACTGAAAGCAACACCAGGACCAAACGGTTTGCAGACCGCAGGAGGAGTGAGGGTCCCCCCTACCAAGTCGGAGACCAGGTCTGGCTCTCCACTAGAGACCTCCGGGTACCCGGCAGCAAGAAGCTGGGTGCTAAGTACATTGGACCGTACCCCATTGTCAAGAGAGTGAACGACGTGACGGTGACTTTAGGACTACCCCCCCGACTGAGAATCTCACCATCCTTCCACGTCTCCCTCCTTAAACCCTTCAAACCCGGGCCCCTTGACAGTGAACCCCACCAACGCATCTCTAGAGAACTCCCCACGACCGTCCCACGTACACCATTAATGAGATCCTGGACTCACGACGAACTGACTCAGGAATAGAGTACCTGGTCGACTGGGAGGGGTACGGTCCCGAAGAATGTTCATGGACTAGACGGACGGACATACTGGACAGGACGCTACTCGACCAGTACCACCTGACTCACCCTGACCGTCCCGCTCCCCGTCCCAGAGGAAGACCTCCTCGCACACCGGCTCGCAGAGGCAGACTCCCGGGCTCCCTACCCAGCAGACCTAGGGGTCGCCCACGCCAGAGTCCCCTACCTGCCTCTGCTCCTCCCAGTACCAGCCAACATTGCCCGGCTGGCAATCAGAACACGGGTCTCCCGATCCCTCAGCCCCGTAGACCCAGGGGTCGTCCCCGCACCAGACCACGTCCTGAGTCTGACCCATCACCCGGTCCCTCTTCTGTCCCGGGCAGAGCCACCCGCAGCACCCGTTCCCGTCCCGACCCTCCCCGAGTTAGTTCCGGTAGGTCGTCTCCTGTTGGCCCCGGTGGTGCCCCCTTGACGACCTCTTCGGGGGGGGGGCTATGTAAGAAATCCGGGCTCTGCGTCTGCCTCTCCGGCACGATCTGTCACTCACGCTCTTAGCCCCGCCTTCTAGTTTCCGCTTTCGCTTCGGCACCAGGTGAGGCTAATTTGTTTGATGGGTCGTTTCTCTTATTTAAGCGCTGTCTTCACACGGGACGAATCGCGAAGTATTGTCCCTGATTTATCATACATGCCGAGCGATTTTTTGACTGCTATCCTGTCTGCTTTTGTGTCTCGTGGTGCGTCTGGTCTCGGTGAGTGCGTGTCTGTTTATGTTAGCTGTGTGTTAGCATCTGCGTTCTCACCTCCGTGTATAGATCAGTATTTGTCGTTGTATGAGTGAACGTCTTTGTTTAACTGTGATCGCTTCCTGGTGTCTGTCTGAATCTCTTTCTGTTTTCAGTGTTCATCCTGTCCTTAGTCTCCTGCGTCCCGGGAGCGATCTCTGTCCATCCGCTCAGGTGGTTCGGCTTCGGCCGGGTGGGGCGGAGTTCGCACTCGCCCTAGCCTGCTCCGCTGGCGCGCCACCACCTGAGGGCGTCCGTGTGTCATCGTTCACTCTACTTACTAACGGTTTCAAGCTTTATACTAATATGCTCTGTTTTGGTGAACTAACGTTGTTTCCTCCAGTGTATACTAATACCTTGACTGTCCTTCCAGCCCTCGTTGTTCTCAGTCTGGTTCCCAGCCTTCAGTCGTCCCGTGTAGTTCACCATACCTCTTTGTGCACTTTCTACACTCTTTCTTCTTTCAGGTTTTGTTAACACACCTATTCTGCATCATAGGGTTTGTTATTTTTTCTATCCTAGACACACTCACTTTCCTTCTCAAGCATAGCCAGTGTAGGGTTCTCATACATCAAGTAAACTGTTCCAGGTTCCACACCTCGGCCTGGGTCTAGTTGGCAACACCTCCACCAACCGACACTCCTCCTGCATAACCCTACCTCTGCCTAGCATATCAATAAACTATAATTGTTCTGCATCCTCGTCTCCAGACCTATCTTTACAGACAGTTTGTGACACTAGGATTCAATTCTCTCCAAATATCAACCAGTCCAGATTCTGCACACCTCCGCCTAAGTACCAGCGCTGATTTAGAGTTGGATGAAAGAGCCGAAGATTTATCTAAATTTTGATCTAAGACGCAATTAAAATCCCCCGCCACAACACCTAATTTTTTACGATTATCATTAAACAATAAAATTACATCAGACATAAATTTGGGGCAGTCTTCATTTGGTGCATAAACGTTGAGCATAGTAACATGCTGCCCATATAACAGGCCTGAGATGATGATGTATCTGCCTTCAGGATCGCTTATTTGTTTTTCAAGAATAAATGGCAAGTGTTTATTAATTAATAAAGCCACACCTCGCTTCTTCGGATTAGAACTAAAAGATGCAAAATATACTTGTCCTACCCAATCTCTTTTAAGTTTTAGGTGCTCAAGATCTGATAGATATGTTTCCTGAATCATGGCAACTGATGCTCTCTCCTTTTTAAGAAAAGTCAAAATTTTTTTCCTTTTAATAACGTGCCCCAAGCCTTTCACATTCCAGGTTATGTATTTAAGAGAATCATCCATTTTCAATTTGAAAGAAAAGTGACCAAAATGTGACATAAAGCGCCAAATTTGTGAAACAAAAGGTCATATGTGCAACCATTTTAAATTTAACAGACACAAACAAACATAAACATCCCATCCCGCCCACCCCAAGCCCTGTCCCCAAACGACAGGGCAGATCAATTGGTAGTAGGTCACCAGGCCCGCAAAACCGACGACCGCAAAGAAAAAACGTGAAAAAGAAAAACAAAAAAACCCTCACTCCACATACAACGTGAAATGAAACCAGGCATCGCTCCGGGCGTTTTACAGTACACACCAATGTCCATCCAGATCTCAAAAGAAACATAGAATCAGAACAATAAGTATATAGATTAAATAAAATAGTCAAGAATAACAAAATATTTTCTTCCCCTTACATAAATATCAGTAACAGATAGCACAATTTCTAAGTACTACCATCTTAACGACAAATGTGAGATCCGGAAAAAAAGCTAACTCTCTCTAATGGAGTCTGTAGAAAATTTGAAAAGAACACCAAGTTAGGTACATGTCCAGTAGTCACTTGTCAGTTTCAATACTGGTCAGAAAGCTTTTTGCCTCCTCGACTGTCGAGAACAAGCCGGATCTTACCACCGTGAAAACACCGGAGCTTCGCAGGATAAGCAAATCCTCGAAACATCTGTCGAGCTGAAAACTCCTGCCTCAGCTGCCCGAACTCGCGCCGTCTCCTGAGGACCTCAGCAGAGAGATCCTGATAGAATCGAAGCTGACCCCGTCGTGTGTTACCTGACGTTTCTGTAGCGCGGCTCGTAAGACTGTCTCCTTGTCTGGGTAGCGGAGAAAGCGCACCAGCACAGCCCGCGGCGGGCTGCGCTCCGGCGGGGCCGGTGCGAGGGATCTGTGAGCGCGCTCTATTTCGGGGGTAAAAATCCGGTGGAAGGTCGAGCCATTTCGGCAGTGTTGCGCGTAAGAATTCAGCGAGGGGGCGTGGAGCCCTCCGCCCGTTTCAGGGAGGCCGACAATCTTGATATTTTTTCGTCGTCCGCGGTTCTCCAGGTCGTCAACCTTAAGCTGAAGTTGCTGAGTTCTCTTCTCTAGCGCGGCTAGCTGGTTGCTGTGAGAGGTTGAAAAGGTCTTCCATGTCGGAGACCCGATCTTCCATCCCAGACAGTCTGGTCTCATTGGAGGCAACTCTCTCCGTTAAATCCGTGAGAGCCGCACATAGTGAAGTAAGACTGGAGGTTAAAGTATCCAGGCGACCGTCAATAATTTCCAGGCGAGTGTCCAGCCGAGATCCGAGCGCGCGAATCTCGGATAACACTTCGCTCTGAGATGTCGTTGCCATTGGCGCCGGAGTTGCCTCAGGTTTAGCTGGTTTCTGTTTGTTCCCTCTGGTCGGTCGGGCAGACGAAAACAACAGAAAATCTCGTGCCTCCTGATTGTCGGACATTTCGGGTCACGTTAAATGTCGATTAAATGGTGTTCCAAGCAGTTTTGAAAAGAGTAGTAACAAAATTAAAAAGTAAACGGAGCGGAGCGAAAACTCAAGCCGCCATCTTCCAGTGGGTCACGTGACGCCCCCAATTTTTTCTTTTTTAACGAAATAACTTCATACATTTCATTCAACATTTTTTCTCCTCACATTTAAAAAAAACAAAAAAAAACATGAAATTTAAGAAAAAAATATCGGTACATCTTGGATCTGCAATACAGTGAGAAACCTTCAGGGCTTCATGTGGGAGCTCGTCATTTCACATATTCAGCCTTTTCAACCTGCTGAATGTTTCATCCTGACGACACTTCTGAATCACAAGTTGACAAGAGACAGAGACAAAGACTTAAATTCAGATTAGTGTTAGCAAGCACATTTTTTTCAAAAAAGCTTTTAGTCGTTTTATTCTTTTTTTTTTTGCCTTCCTGTGAAAGAAATCCTTACATCGTTATATACGTACAGCCTGATAGAAACAGGGGTTGCCATGAGCACTAAATCCCTGAAACCCCGAAGGTTGCCCCACATTACCAA
>JAFMOC010001634.1:0-12607 GCA_019802505.1 Corydoras sp. C115
AAATTTGTCAAGTGGCCCCTTTTCGCCCCTGTGGCCCTTTCTAGGCGCTTCCCTTAAACCACAAATTAAAAGGGAAAACCAGGGGGTTGGCTAGACGTCCACCAGAGCCGTCGGAACAAATGGGGAACAAACAATGTTTGAATAGCAGAGGTTTTACACAGAGTTCAAACAAAGATGGGGGAGTCCGGGTTTATATACATTAAACCCTTTTCCCTTGCGTGCAGGGGGGGGGGTGTGTCCATCTCGGGCAACAGATAAAACATGAGGAACTTTGAGACGTAGGGGTTTACAAATGATGACCTTGGGCAAGCTGCCGAGGACAGGGACCAGAGTGGGGGGTGCAAGTTCTGCTAAAGATAATTAAAAAGCATCCCTTTTTTTCGCTTGCATAGAACATTAGAAAAGGAAAAAGGCAAGCAGTACATCAAACACCAGCCATATGACAATATAAGTAATAAAAGTAAGCAGAGATACAAAAAATCCTTTTAAATTTAGTTTGCTAAAAACGCTCTACATTTCTATTTAGTGACTATTAGGGAAAAACACATGTAAAAAGTCACGGGTGTGAATTTTTAAAAATTAATGGATTCCCTTAGTGTAGTGGCGGTTCTTTTTTTATTAATAAAAACAATCTTTTTAACGGAGTGACTGCGCCCTCTGTGGGAGAAAGAATTACATTTCAACAGAATTATGAAGTGTTAAAAATTAAATAATAATTAAAAGTAATCAAAAGCATTAAGTTTGAAAATAATTCAATTTAATTTAACCCCCCCGGAAATTTTTAAAATGGGAAATTTCCACAATTCGCCACAAGTGGAAAAATTTTGCAATGAACTTTTAATACAATTTTATATTATTATTTTTTATTTTTCTCATAACAATTAGGTTACTTATTTTAATTTTTTCTGTAAAAAAAATTTTGGGTTTAAATTTGTAAATATTGTTTTTTGATGAACAGAGCAGAGTCGAGAGAAATAATAAAATGGGTTTTTTAAAGAGTCTTAAAACGTACCTTTTAATCCAACTTTAAAAAAACACGAAAAACCCCTTCCCTTTATATACACCTATTTTCCCAAGGCGCATCCAAAACATCCCGGGGCAGTTTCCCAGGGGAGGGCACCCTTTTCTGCGGGGGCAGCCAGTAGTTTGGTTAGCAGTTCGCCCTCAGAGATAGGGATATCGCCCTTTGATCCCAAATGGGGGATTTTCTTATGCTCAGGGGGGTTGGGGGGACAACAGAACCCAACAGATGAACTGCCCGAAGCACAGTTTTTGGGAAGAAGTAGATGGCCAGGGGGAGGGGGGGACCCTGGGTAGAAAACACCCAGAGCCGGGTTAAAGGTGTAGACCAGTGGGAAGTGGTGGGCTGGGGTTACAGAGCAGGAAGCCTTAGGTTGGCTTGGGGATAGAGCCAGTAGCAGAGTTTTTTGGGAGGTCCCAGATGTTGGAAAGCTGAACCAGCCCATTACTCGAATAGGGCATCAGCGGGAGGCAGGGAGGCAAAGATGCATAAAGGTCATTGGTTGCTGGTACCCATGCAGGTGGAGTCACAGAACTCCATGGTGGAGAAATGGCAGGACGCCTTACCTTATACCACTTGCTAGAGCCTGAGGATGTAGCTCCCAGCAACACTTTTCCAGAGCTCTGAGAGTGTTGGAATTGGGTAGAGACAGAGCTTGCCTGGTGGGTTTGGGCATCCCAGCTAGGTGAAATGGAGGACTGTAGTCCATAAGTGCCCTGAGCAGTAGTACACAAATTTGCCACATTGCCAGATGCAGGAACAGGTCTTGTTAATTGAGCCTGAACTGCAGTGGAAGGCTGAGATTGGCTGGGTGACACACCCGGGAACTGTGAAGAAATCGCTGAGACAGACGGATCATAGCTCTGTTGTTGAGATGGGAAAGCTGATAGAGGTGAGCCTGTTTGAGGTGAGGACTGTTACACCTGGGGCCAAGTTCCTGAACCCTGTACTGTTTGAGAAACTGGATTGGAGGTTTTATGCCTTGGTATGCAGGAAGTACCCATTGTCCTAAAGAACCAAACCAGCTAGAACCACTTGCAGACTGATCATAATGCTGTTGCAGAGCTGGAGAGGCAGATACACTTGCTCCAGGTTGAGGTGAGGACAGAGGCACCTGGGTCCAAGGTCCTGACATCTGGACAGGTTGAGGTACTGTGCCAGCACCTTGCCAGTAGTAAGCAGGTTTTTGATTCCAGACTATGAACAGAAAAGGAGTTAAAAATGAGAGAGAGAAAAAAAAAAAATCTCCATTTAACCATTCGTTAAACTTACCAGCAAGGCCACTTGATTCTCTCCAGATCATTACAGTCAAGAACAATAAGAGAACCCTGAAACATCAAACATATTAGAGTTAATTACTCAATTACAACACAATCACCAAGGAAACAGCCAAAGACTTGGAATAACCTCTCCATCTTCCACAACATCCTTCAGAACCTCGACAGCTGCTCACAAGACCAAACCACTGCTCCAGATCTGAAAAGATTTCAGGTTGTTGCTAGTTGAGCTCTTTTAAGAAGACTCAGCAATTCACCTTAACGAGATCATGTGATTGGATCAGCTGAGACTAATTATTCTCTTACCCTTCAGAGTGTAAGAATCTACATTTCTCTCTCTGAACTACATGAAGTAGCTGCTTCTGTAGTGGCTCAGTATTAGTTTAAGTTTGAATTGTTCGATTCAGTAGTTTAATTTCTTTGCATAGAAATTAGAATTTCTTTCTTAATTTTTTGCTTGTGGAATCAGGTTATTTAAATTATATTTACTTAATATTTTATTCATTCTTTTTACTGTAAAGCGAAGTCATTGCTGTCACTCACGCTCTCTCTGTAGTGCACTCTGGTGAGCGAATGTCACTGGTTTCTTTGGGTCGTTGTCCATCACCGGAATTTTTATCACATGTTCTTGATTTTGTCATTTCCGGTTTTTGTGTTTATAAGCTCGGTTTCTGGGTTTCTTTCTCGCGTCATATCACGCTCTCTTGCTGTATGTTCTATCTCTCTTCAGGATTAGACTTCAGCTTGTATTTGCGCTTCTTCAGAGGACTTTCTGCGTCGGTGATCGTCATCATACGCAGTTTGCCTATTTTTCGTTTTGTTTGTTTGTTTTTCTCCACATATCTGCGGCGGTTATTTTGTGTTTTGCGTCACACTGTATTTTGTGTTTTTTTTTTTTTTTATCCGCTCTCTTTGGAGAACATCACCATTGTGCAATAAACTGCATCGCATTGATCTGTGAGCATGCAGTCCATTGCTGTGTCGCTGACAATTGCGTAATATTAAAGTGATTTGATCAGATTCAGGGGACCAGATTAACACTGACTTCAATTCTTAATGTCAAGATGATGTGTATTTTGCAACTAAAGCTTTTTAATTATGTGAGAAAGCTGAGCTAGTTTGTTTTCAACTTTCTGCAAAACATCTATAGATGGAGGATCTACACAGCTTTCGTTGTCTGCAGAGAAATCACAAAATTATTACAGACAATTCTCACCCTGGTCACCATCTCCTAGAACTGCTACCATCAGGTATACGTTACAGTGCAATAAAAACAAAAACAAACCGGCTCAGAAATAGCTTCTACCCAAACGCTGTTCGGGCACTAAATGGGGCATTGTAAATTTTTTTACATTCATAAAAATTCACTTTTTGAACGTGCAAATTTTGAACGTGCAATATAAAAATGTGCAATATATAAATACATTCACTCAGGTTGTACAGTTTTATACACTCTTGTAAATAAATTCTTTTTTTTTTCTTTCAAAATGTTTGTAAAATGTAAATTATAGTGCTATCTTTTAAATCTCTTTATTTGTGTAAATTTAAGTATGTGAAATTTACACAAAGTATGGCACCCTAATTTTGTTATACCTGGTATAATGACAATAAAGATATTCTGATTCTATAGAACTGAATTGTACACTAAGCGAGTGTGTATATTATGGAGGCATCACACACCTTACACATTTCATCAAAGAATGAACACACGAACCCAGATCCATAAAAAGATGACTTGAGGACTTAAGCATTCATTTAATGTCTTTATATTTGAGGCCAATCTCAAAATAATATTACGATTACGATTTAAAATGGGTTCCCTCTGAGTTTAAAAGGGGTATTAGTAATCATATCATGTGCATCAGTATCATGTGACTCTAAAATAAAAAGATGGATAAATTGAAGGCTGATTGTTAGAAAGTAAACGATTCACCAGTGAGCTACATCCCCTCAACACAAGCTTTTCTGCAGAGTTGCTGTGTTAAATGAGCTTCATCTGCAATTTGCACCTTAATTTTTATTTTCCTAAAACATTTAAAGGATTCTTTGTCAGATTTCAAAACCACACACGACAACTCAGAATACAGTGGGTTGCAAAAGTATTCATACCCCTTGAACTTTTCCATATTTTGTCACATTACAACCACAAACATAAATATATTTCACTGGAATTTAATGTGAAAGACCAACACAAAGTGGTATACAGTTGTGAAGTGGAAGGAAAATTATACATGAATCAACATTTTTTTTACAAATAAAAAACTGAAAAGTGCGACGTGCAAAAGTATTCAGCCCCCCTGAGTCAATACTTTGTGGAGCCACCTTTTGCTGCAATTACAGCTGCAAGTCTTTTAGGGTATGTCTCCACCAGCTTTGCACATCTAGTGACTGAAATTCTTGCCCATTCCTCCTTGCAAAACAGCTCAAGCTCAGTCAGATTGGATGGAGAGCGTTTGTGAACAGCAGTTTTGAGATCTTGCCACAAATTCTCAATTGGGTTTAGGTCTGGACTTTGACTGGGCCATTCTAACACATGAATATTCTTTTTTTTAAACCACTCCATTGTAGCTCTGGCTTTATGTTTAGGGTCGTTGTCCTGCTGGAAGGTGAACCTCCGCCCCAGTCTCAAATCTTTTGCTGACTCCAACAGGTTTTCTTCAAAGATTGCCCTGTATTTGGCTCCATCCATCTTCCCATCAACTTTGACCAACTTCCCGGTCCCTGCTGAAGAGAAGCACCACCAGAGCATGATGCTGCCACCACCATATTTGACAGTGGGGATGGTGTTTTCAGAGTGATGTGCAGTGTTATTTCTCTGCCACACATAGCGTTTTGCATTGTGGCCAAAAAGTTCAATTTTGGTCTCATCTGACCAAAGCACCTTTTTCCACATGTTTGCTGTGTCCTCAACATGGCTTCTGGCAAACTGCAAACGGGACTTCTTATGGTTTTCTTTTAACAATGGCTTTCTCCTTGCCACTCTTCCATAAAGACCACATTTGTGTAGTGCACGACTAATTGTTGTCCTGTGGACAGTTTCCCCCACCTGAGCTGTGGCTCTCTGCATTTCATCCAGAGTCACCATGGGCCTCTTGGCTGCCTCTCTGATCAGTGATCTCCTTGTTCGGCCTGTAAGTTTAGGTGGACGGCCTTGTCTTGGCAGGTTTACTGTGGTGCCATACTATTTCCATTTCCGGATGATGGATTGAACAGTGCTCCGTGAGATGTTCAAAGCTTTGGAAATCTTTTTATAACCTAAGCCTGCTTTAAACTTCTCCAAAACCATATTCCTAAACTGTCTGGTGTGTTCTTTGGACTTCATGATGCTGTTTGCTCCCCAATATTCTCTTAACCAACATCTGAGGCCGTCACGGAGCAGCTGTATTTGTACTGAGATTAGATTACACACAGGAGGACCCTTTTGAGTCATTAGCACTCATCAGGCAACTTCTGAATGCAATTGGTTGCACTCAGGGAAAAGGGGGCTGAATACTTTTGCACGTCGCACTTTTCAGTTTTTTATTTGTAAAAAAAATGTTGATTCATGTATAATTTTCCTTCCACTTCACAATTGTATACCACTTTGTGTTGGTCTTTCACATTAAATTCCAGTGAAATATATTTATGTTTGTGGTTGTAATGTGACAAAATATGGAAAAGTTCAAGGGGTATGAATACTTTTGCAACCCACTGTATGTGATTTGTATTGTGCACTGAGGCTGACAGATGTTCATTGTACTGGGAACACACACAGCTGTACTGCAGTGGATGAAGATCTGAGAGAAAAGACAAAATTTAATCAACCATTTATTTAATCAACCAGTTTTAGATGTGAACGATTACAAGTTTGGAAATCATTACCGTCTCTTGAAGAGGAGCCATGGAGTCAGGTTCCACAAAGGTGAACATCTTAAGGATGAAGTGTCTGTAATGGCTGGGGTATTGAAGTCCAGTTGATGCATCCACTGGAACCAGCTTGGTCAGGTAGTGATCATCCTGTATGGGCCCCTATGGAGGTGAAGACACCACATCACAGGTATGCACAAAAACCGATCTTGAAACAGGATTTAACGTAGATACAGAGTTTACCGAACCAGAAAGTCCCACTGGGGCAGGAAGTGGCCCAATAGTGATCCAAGACCAGGACAAGGTTTGGATTAGACCTTTCCAGGATGCACACATATGCAACATGGAAACTCTACCCTGATTGGGATTTGAACCAAAAGAACCTAGTTCTGACAGGCAACTGATTAATGAGAACCTGGATATTTCAGATCCGATGACTGAAGTGTTGTTGAATTATACACTTCTTGTTTCACAGAATTCAGCTCCAGATTAACTTCCTTTCTAGTTTCTCGGTCATGTGTCTGTTTTTCTGTGGAGAAGGTTTTAATCACAGCTGTTAATTAGGAATTGATTACAATTTTAAATTGTTTTAAGTTATTGTGTTTGTTCTGTTGTTGGTGTCTTTCATTTTCCTAAGAAAGGCTGTTCGCATTTAACACCAAAATATTGTTGCAAAAACGGCTGATACAGGAATCGATCCTATGACCTTGGCGTTATTAGCACCACACTCTAACCAACTGAGTTAATCGGCCTGATGGGTACTTCATGTGTTCCAGAATGATAATTTTCTGTTTAGATTCCAGGCTGGATTCGCATTGGAAAGTTTTAACGATGAGGCACGGTGGCTTAGTGGTTAGCATGTATGCCTCTCAGCACTAGGGAGTCCCGGTTCGAATCCCCAACTGGGTGGAGTTTCCATGTTCTCCCCGTATCCGCGTGGGTTTCCTCTGTGTTCTCCTGTTTCCTCCCACAATCCAAAAACATGGATCAAGTCAATTGAGTTCTCCAAATTGCCCCATATAGAGTGTGTATGCGTGCATGTCTGTGTGAGTGAGTGTGTGCCCAGCGATAGATTGGCGCCCTGTCCTGAATGTATCTGCCCAGTGTTAGGAGATCTGAAATTTCCCCGATGAACCAATTTTGAAGGCGTCAAAAATCACAGTACAGATGATTTCAGAGTTATTCGAATCAAGCGGTTTATTTATGACAAACCGAGTCAAAGCAGTGTTCGTCCAAGACAAGCCCAAGATCGCGATCCGACTCTGATCTCAGCACCACACCGGTTCCACCAAGACAGAGCCCCGAAATCCAGCTGCTCACACTATTTATTGAAAAACCATCCCTCCCTCTGCTTATTCTGAAACGTGTTGAAGAAGTTCTATGGGGAGCTCGAACGCGCCGTTCTATCCCTTATCTGGGGGAGCTCGAGACAGCTCAGCTGTCCTTGAGCTTTAGCCACCAGGTGCATCTAGTTTTCATGAAATATAGGCCTTGGGCAATTGTCGGCCAGATTGCCCCATCGTTATAGAATGCGCTAATTCCCTTGAACACGAATTACTTACAAATTACAAATTTTTATCCCTTCAATCCCCCTTTGGGCGTGCCCCTCAACACGCCCATCAAATTTGCCCCATTGGTAATTTGTCCCATATGTGAATTTGCCCCATAAGTGGTGCTGATGTTCAGAGTCGATCGCTTACATTTATTCATCAGAGTTCTACGTCAGTGTGCTGTGCATGTGAGCTCTAAAATCAGTACATGAATCTAAAAAATAAAACACTCAGAAACTCTAATAATATACAGTTTCATACTCTACTCGTTATCAGAGTCTCGGGGCGGCACATGTCACCGCAATGGGTGTCCGCCACTCAGGTGCCCCACACCTGCAGTGTTGTTACCTCCGTCCATCACTAGGTGTCCAACCTTCTCTCCGTTTCCCCAGGTCTCCGGTCATGACCTACGAATTTCTGATGCCCTATGTGTACTTTTAATGCTATACTAAAGCGTGTGCGTGCAGTGTGTTATCTCCCCTACTGGGTTAATGTCTTAGAGGGAAAAAGAGAGAGATAGGAAAATGAGAAAGAAAATAAATTCATAAATGGAAACAAGATGTGATCTTGGGCATTGTTTAAGCATAACTGATTTCTTGTCTATCTGGCTCCTCATCCCCAAGCCCAATTTACCCGTCCGCAGCGCCATGGTGTTAATTATATGATCTAGTTAACAGAACTATCAGACGTGGTATGCACCGGCACCCACAGGTTACCAGTATAGCAACAAACACAGCAATAGACATGAAGAGTGACATGATTAACTCCTGACAAACATATTATTCATCCATGATTCCAGGGGGTTATATATTCCAGAGACCTAATGCATTTCCTGTAATAATTTACGCAACCCGTTGATGGCCTTGGTTACGGACCCATCAGGTGCTGTGTTATTTAGGCATATAGGCACAGCACACTTCAAGTTCAAGTAAGTTCAAGTAATTTATTTATATAGCGCTTTTTACAACTGTACATTGTCACAAAGCAGCTTCACAGAATGAAAAGCCTTTAAACCCCCAAAGAGCAAGCCGAAGCGACAGTGGCAAGAAAAAACTCCCTTTTATGTTGTTATTTAAGGAAGAAACCTTGGGAGGACCAAGACTCAGTGGGGGACTCATCCTCCTTGAGCGGCCAGGCAGCAACAACAGTGTAGGACAGCCATGTACAGATATTAAACAAATGGAAAAACTAACAACTGTAAAACTATATGTGAGTCCATTAGGGGGCGTCCTGCAGGACCGCATTGTAAGGTTCCATACAGTATTCATCAGCAGAGCCATGGATGAAGGTCTCTAGGAAGCCAGTCACACCTCAAAAGAAACAGACAAGGAAGGCAGTTAAAGCTAATAATAAAGCACGGCATTTAATTAATAAGTAATTAATTGACACAGTGCAGCATGTGACTCGGCATCACTGACTAGAGCAGCAGAACTAAAAGAGGCAGATACTGCAGACTCTACATAGTTGGGATGGCGCCCCGGAACAGCATCATTTCAGCGCCACCACCCCCCCCCCATTAATGATGAGGTGGGTGAAGAGGTGAAACGACAACATACACTGATCACAGATTACCCCCCAACACAGCCAAGTCTGAGATCTACATCTTTATCTACAGGGGATTAATTAAACGCAAGATTAAATAAATGTTTTTAATTTATTTTTAAAGATTAATAGTGATTCAGAATCACGAACAGTAACTGGAAGGCTATTCCAAAGTTGAGGAGCCTTGTGGGAGAACGCTCTTCCACCAGCAGTAATTTTATTTATTCTAGGAGCTAAGAGTAGACCAGCACCTTGAGATCGGAGCTCACGTGTTGGCTTGTATGATTGAATCAGCTCACTCAGATACTGTGGAGCCTGATTATGTAGAATTTTATATGTTATTAATAAAATTTTGTACTCGATACGAAACTTAACTGGTAGCCAGTGCAGGTTTGATAACACAGGACTGATATGATCAAACTTTCGTGTTTTAGTTAAAACTCTAGCTGCAGCATTCTGCACAAGTTGTAATTTATGTAATGATTTATTAGAACATCCTGTCAGAAGTGAATTACAATAATATATAAGCATATATAATGCAAATAGGAGTGGGCCCAAAACTGACCCTTGTGGGACGCCATATTTAACTTTAGCAAGATCAGAATATTTGTTGTTAACACAGGTGAATTGATATCGATCTGTCAGGTAGGATTTAAACCACTGGAGTGCAGATCCTGTAACACCCACAATGTTTTCTAATCTATCAACTAAGATGTTATGGTCTATAGTGTCAAAAGCTGCACTGAGATCTAATAATACAAGAAAAGAGATTTGGTTATTATCCGAGGACATTAATAAGTCATTAACGACTTTAATTAAGGCTGTCTCAGTGCTATGATGAGACCTAAAACCTGACTGAAAAACTTCATGCACATTATTAGCTAGAAGATGGTGATTCAGCTGGTTGAACACAATTTTTTCTAGGATTTTAGAGACAAAAGGAAGGTTTGATATTGGTCTATAGTTGGACAGTATTAGAGGATCTAAATTAGGTTTTTTAAGTAATGGTTTAATGACTGCACACTTCAGATTTTTGGGGACATAGCCTATTTTAAGTGATGAATTTATAATGTTTATAAAAGGCTCTGTAATACACTTCACACTTCACCAATCATTACGCAAACACCCCCTTTTTCTGCCAGGAGCATGTCTAAGGCTTTTCTGTTCTGTAGGCCACAAGTGACATCACATGCAACTGTTCACTTAGTCCCTCTATTGCATCTCTAGTGAGATTAGTGAGACGAAGTACATTGTAATGTACAAAATTTATCCTATCCACGTTTTGGTTGGGAGTCACTGGAAAAAGGGCCGATATCAGTGGAATATTTTCTGCTGCCACTTGGTTCGCCAGTTTGAACTCCCTATATAAATAAAAGCTACCGACTGCTCACCTTCTCCTTTGGGGTTCGCCCCCCTTTAAACCTGTGAGAGTAAGAGGAGCCAACAGCTTTACCATGGCACATCGGCCAACAGCCAGCGGTGGCATTCTTACCACTAAGGTGTGTTTCCCACAATAATAATATAACCCTGATCAGGCCCTCGGGCCCATGGCCCCACCTCCGTGTCGTTGTTGGTGATGTCTGTTCGGCACCAATCTAATACCACACATTGCTTGACTTTTTGCCGCCCGATTGGCCACCTCCTTTCCCTGCACCTCCATGTCCCCCTTAGTGAAGTGGCCTTTACATTTAATGATGGCCACCTGTTTAGGCAGCTGTACTGCTTCCAGTAGCTTATGTATGTGTGCATAATGTTTAATAGGACTCCCTTATGCCGTTTTGAAACTTCTCTGCATCCATTGTGGTCCATCTATGTGTACTGTAGAATAGGCGTATGCTGAGTCTGTATAAATGTTTACAGCTGTGTTGCTCGCAGTCAGGTGGTGTTTGCATGTATTGCCATGTTTGCAGTTTTGGTAGCGTCAATGCTGTAGATGTGAGAAAGGCAATCACCCCATGGGTTGCGTTCACAACTAATGGGTGACACTTTACTAGGTGTGCGATCTTATTTAGAACCACTGCTAAGGTTGCCATGTACCTTGTACTTGAAAACAAAAACTTTAGTACTTAAAAAATATACCTTTAGCCTCCCCCCTTTTTAAAACAAAACATATTTTATTTTTATTTATTTATTTTTTTTTAAGAAATATCCAGATCAAAATGATGTGTTATTATCCCACAAAGCATTAATCAAGGTGTACAGGAATCTGTAAGAGGCATGTTATCAGTTAAAGTGATCTTGTTGATTTTCCTTGAAGTAATTTATTATGGTCCACCCCTCATTGCCTGTGGATAATTTTCAAAGGAGATGGTGGTCACACAACACATAATCATTAAAATTATTACCAAGATTGTCTATAGAAAAATCAAACAACCAGGGGTTATTATTATTATTATTTTCTCCTGGATCAAACTGCACAGTCAGTTCTGTCCGCTAGAACCTGCAAATTGACTTGTTTGGTAAGTAAAGTTAAAGACAACATCAAACAAACTTACATTTTTCTATTCTTTATACAAATTGCACAACATAAATTTAATAAACTCATATTTCTCCTGTTCAATGTAAAATTTGATAATTAGGCTGCCTTTAGTTCATTACCTGGAGGAAAAATAAAACCTTTATCAAACAATTCATAAACAACAATGCTGCAAAAAAGTCATAACATTAATGATTTGTTTTATATGTGTCTTGGCAAAACATTTTCTCAAACTCCGACCTGGAAAAAATATAACCTCATAATTTTGTCCTCATTATTTAATGTCAGTCAGTCCGGTCTATTGTAGTTAATTATAAGTCAAATCTTTATCCTTCATTAAACAAAAATTGTACTCGGCCCATTTTATGCTTCATGATTAAATATATACATATATATTTTTTCATGTTTAAAGAAGTGATATTTATTTTAGAAAAAGAAAAGAAAATGAGAAATCCTACCCCACTCTCTGATTAGTTATCAGAGAACGTCACTATTATGGAGACCTTCAGTTGCTTGTTTTAAAACAACAATCTCTGATAATAGTGCGGACGTGGTTCTCAGCTCTGTCGACGTGGCCTTATTGAAATGGATAAATAGAAGACAAAAGTTTCAATGGAAGATGTACGTATGAAGCTGGCAAAAAAGATAACATCTGAAGAAAAATGGCAGAATTATAGTCATAGCAAATAACGGACAGGGAAAAAATTTCAGAGTAGATCTAAAGGAGGAAAGAAACAGTGATTACTTGGGGCTAGTCTGGGATTTAACCATGGGCCTCTGGCACCCAAAGCGATAATCACAACCCTAGACCAACGAGCCACGTTTTTGCAGTAATAAGACGACAGAGTCAGGGATGCAGAAGCTCAGACAAATGCAGATTGTACACTCCCGTGGA
>JAFMOC010001631.1:0-40123 GCA_019802505.1 Corydoras sp. C115
CAGTTCTATTGTTAAATAATAGTGTGGGTGGGGCTGTGAATTGCTCCAAATGATTTACTATTTTGAAACATTTATAAAGCCATCACATGGACCTTGCTCCTCAGACTAAACTGCAAACAACTTCATGTTAGGACACAAAGGATAAAGGTAAGTAATGATTAAAACAGGACTTTTTTCAATTAATCAGTTTAGGAAACTTTAAGTATTTTTTTATCAGAAATTAGTTGTTAGATGTGTTTACTGTCACAATTAAACCTCCAACCTTTCTATTTCTGTGGTAAGTGATATTTGTTGAGGTATACCTTCCAAGTGAAACTAATTATATTTTTCAGTGACAGACTGAAATCACTTTAAATAAGAGCACTGATTGATCATTTGTGTGTAAGTGCTTTTTTGGGAGGCAGTATCAGCTGTTACTGCACTGAACTTGTGGACATTGTTTGAATTATTTTCGTATATTAAAAAGTAAAAAAATTTGGCAAGCTGCAGATATTCTGCTCATCTTTGTATATTTAATTGATCATTTAGCCATTAACCTTATACCTGGTCGGCACCCGAGTATAGAGCCAGATTGCAATGAGGTTTTAGGGACCTTTCTCAACAGTCCCTATTGTTCGACTTGGGATTGAAACCTTCAGACTGATAGCCCAACGCCCTAACCACTGAACTGAACCACTGAACACTCTTTTCTTCTCATTTTAAAATCCAAATCATGATTACAATCCTCTGTGAACTTTACAACATTTTCAAACCTTATTTTTATCCCTGAATTGCACCGGCGCCAACTATGTTTAGAATGTGTTGTAGGACAGAAATGCAGGAATTAATAAGCAAATTAAATTAAATTGATTAGACAAAACATAAAAAAAATCTTGGGTTCATTCTTAACACATATTTAAGTAACACTGCAAATATATTTGCATTTTTTTATTGTCCCAACTTTTTCTTAATTATGTTCAAATTTATTACATATTGCATGTTGGAAAAAACATGTGTTCCCTTCATTTAGAATAGAGTTTAAGTTGACTAAAATTTCTCCAGGTACTGTGTCCAGTTGAATCTTTTAATGTAGGTTTACTCTAAAATTCTTACTGTTACTGAGAAGATGACTTTAACACATTAACACATTAGTGCTCATTAACCTATATACTAACTAACTCAGACATAATAGGACAAAAACGTTTGCTACATTCCTACAGACAGTATTTATTGTATGTGCTATTTATATAAATATAAAAAATATTTTTAAAATAATTATAATTAAAGGTTAATACACATATGCATAAAAAATGCACATACATTTTTGTTTTATTTCCATGCTTTGTTATTGATGTTGTAAAATAATTTAAATTGATTCTGGTAATTGTTTTATTAACATTTTATTTAGCAGACGCTTTTATCCAAAGCGACTTACAAATGAGAACATTAAAAGTCCAGACATAACATGCAGCTTCACTCGTAAATAATAAAATTTGAAAAAGTTTGGGAACTTTAGACTCGACTGCGCCAGCGTCTGAACGATTTTATAAATTTGAATTAGCATTTCTTTTTTGTCTTTGTCATAAACAGTCATCAAATACACCATTTTGAAGATAAAACTGTCAATCTCCAATCTCCAATTTAAATATTATAACAGTGTTATTTTAGTCAAATTTATGTGTTTGTTTTGATACAAGTGCTTGTGAAGGCTTACTGTTATTAATCTCTTATTCCGACTCTAAGTGCTAAAATGCCTCAAATCCACCACAGAGACAGCTTCAAGGGTCTATAAAATAGAGCCTTATATTTTTTTTTTTTGCACAAGTTGATTATATCCTTAAAATATAGGTAAACAGAGAAACTGTTGATCGAGGATACAGAGGAAAGAGGCTCTAAAGTATGGATTTAGAAGATGTAGAAATGTTTGATTAAGGATATGATCCAGTTCAATTTTGGTATGTAAGTGTTTTAATATTTTTAAATGTTTTTTGTGTTCATTCTCTGCATATGTAATCACTCAGTGTGTAAAACCACTCATCCTCTATTCATTAGCATTCTCATAAACATGTGTGAAGGAGGCAGGGAGGGGAGTCTGTTTACACACTGAGCACAGAGCTTTTATTCACTTATATAGTATATACAAAATATTGTTTTTCTTAATATTTAAAACAAAAATAGCACAAATAATGCATTAGGACAGAATGAAACTGTGGTATCTTTCTTTAGGGGACTTTACAGAAAGCGCTATTAAGTTGGGGTATGTTAGTGTTTAGATAATTACGGCAATTTATTAAACTTATCTGTAATTTTACATAAAGAAGAGCCTAATTAATTGAGTAGCATCATAATTAAAACTCTAAAAAGTAGTTTCAACTTGTTTATCTTGCTGTGGTAAGTGCTATTTGTGGTGGTGGCATTTTTAAGTGACTTGAGTTACAGATAGGAAATCTACAAAATAAGATTTTTTTTCAGATTTTTTTTCAGAAAACTCTGAGCACTGATTGATACATTACATGTAAATGTTTTTCTTTGGGGCAGTATCAGGTGTGACTTTAACTACAATTAGTTTCCTTTGTTCTGTAAAGCATCCCTGATGCAGACAATAATATTTATGAGACATTAGAATGCTAATGCTTCAAGACATGAAACTCCTTGCAAAACAATTTCAATCCAACCAGTCCCAGTTGATCTTGAATATTCTATGCTAATTTTGAAGACTTCTCAGTTCTATTGTCAAATGATAGTGTGAGTGGGGCTGTAAATTGCTCCAAATGGTTGGCTACTTTGGAAAATTTATGAAGCCATCACACAAGCTATGCTGCACAGAGTAAACTGTCAACAACATCTTTTTTAGGACACAAAAGATAAGGTAAGTTATAATGAGAAAATAATATTATTTTCAATTAATCAGGTTTGGAAACTAAATTTATAGTATTTTATCAGAAATAAGTTCTTGGACGTGTTTACTGTCACAATTAAAACACTAAAGTAGCTCTAACCTGTGTTTTTCTGTGGCAAGTGCTATTAGTTTGGGTTAGTTTGAAGGGACTTTGAATGCACTTAGTTTACTTTGTTCTGTAAACCATCTCTGAAACTTTCATCAACAGTATAACAATATATATATTTAACTATAAGTGCTGAGAAGTTAGAGCAACGTTTTGCAATATACTGAGATTTACACTGAACCAAACTGAACTGATTTGCAAACTTTGGGATATCTTTTCAAAGTTGGGGTAGATTATTGTCAGTATAATTGAGCTCTTTCCTTTTTGTATAATAATGCAATGTTTTATTAACAAACATTTTTTTAAACATCATACAAATCCAACTGTACATAAGAATGTTAATTCTCCAACACATGAATTCCTTTCAAATCAATTTTAATCCAACCATTCTCAGTTTCTATGGAATGTTTTATGCTTATACCTATGAAAATGGTAAAAGGGCTTTAAGGAGAAATTATGAGGAATTCTCAGTTCTATTGTTAAATAATAGTGTGGGTGGGGCTGTGAATTGCTCCAAATGATTTACTATTTTGAAACATTTATAAAGCCATCACATGGACCTTGCTCCTCAGACTAAACTGCAAACAACTTCATGTTAGGACACAAAGGATAAAGGTAAGTAATGATTAAAACAGGACTTTTTTCAATTAATCAGTTTAGGAAACTTTAAGTATTTTTTTATCAGAAATTAGTTGTTAGATGTGTTTACTGTCACAATTAAACCTCCAACCTTTCTATTTCTGTGGTAAGTGATATTTGTTGAGGTAAAGTATAACTTCCAAGTTAAACTAATTATATTTTTCAGAGACAGACTTAAATCACTTTAAATAAGAGCACTGATTGATCATTTGTGTGTAAATGCTTTTTTGGAAGGCAGTATCAGCTGTGACTGTACTGAACTTGTGGAAATTGTTTGAATTATTTTCGTATATTAAAAAGTAAAAAATTTGGCAAGCGGCAGATATTCTGCTCATCTTTGTATATTTAATTGATCATTTAGCGATTAACCTTATACCTGATCGGCATCCGAGTATAGAGCCAGACATGATACAACACCCCTGTTGCAATGAGGTTTTAGGGACCTTTCTCAACAGTCCCTATTGTTCGACTTGGGATTGAAACCTTCAGACTGATAGCCCAACGCCCTAACCACTGAACTAACACTCTTTTCTTCTCATTTTAAAATCCAAATCATGATTACAATCCTCTGTGAACTTTACAACATTTTCAAACCTTATTTTTATCCCTGAATTGCACCGGCGCCAACTATGTTTAGAATGTGTTGTAGGACAGAAATGCAGGAATTAATAAGCAAATTAAATTAAATTGATTAGACAAAACATATAAAAAAAACCTTGGGTTCATTCTTAATTCATATTTAAGTAACACTGCAAATTTATTTGCATTTTTTTATTGTCCCAACTTTTTCTTAATTATGTTCAAATTTATTACATATTGCATGTTGGAAAAAACATGTGTTCCCTTGATTTAGAATAGAGTTTAAGTTGACTAAAATTTCTCCAGGTACTGTGTCCAGTTGAATTTTTTAATGTAGAAAAAGAAAAAGGTTTACTCTAAAATTCTTACTGTTACTGAGAAGATGACTTTAACACATTAACACATTAGTGCTCATTAACCTATATACTAACTAACTCAGACATAATAGGACAAAAACGTTTGCTACATTCCTACAGACAGTATTTATTGTATGTGCTATTTATATAAATATAAAAAATATTTTTCAAATAATTATAATTAAAGGTTAATACACATATGCATAAAACATGCACATACATTTTTGTTTTATTTCCATGCTTTGTTATTGATGTTGTAAAATAATTTAAATTGATTCTGGTAATTATTTTATTAACATTTTATTCCTGCCCACCTCTTTTAAAGTTTTCAATTAGAATAAGTACCAGGCAGTAAAACATCAGGGAATGCTGGATATGAGTAAAGATGAACCTTAACAGAAACTCTCATAGATTTATACATTATCAGAAAAAATGTTTGTGATGGGTCATTATATATGATAATAATAAAAAAATACAAAGCAGCTACTCATTTGATTAAAAACTCAGCTCTTCATTTGATTAAATGATTTTCATATTGATTTTTGGTATACAAAGTGAGGACTTGTTGGTTAGTTATTTTCATATATTGTTTACATGTTTAATTACTGAATTAGTTGTCTGACTTTTACGAATTGTTCTCTAAACAGAAGCGGAACCCTTCATGACCTCGCTGCATTCTCACAAAGACATGACCAAGAAGAAAATTAACTGCTTAAGTTGTGATGAAAATTTTACCAAAATGACTGAATTCAAAAAACACCAGTGTATGTCCATCAAAGCAAAAAACTTTTTCTGTGTGCAGTGTGGAAAAATCTTTACAACTCAGTCTGGTCTTAAAAAACATCAGCGCATTCACACAGGAGAGAAACCATATTCCTGCTCACAGTGTGGGAAAAGTTTTACTAAACAGAGTCATCTAAAAAGTCATCAGCGCATTCACACAGGAGAGAAACCATATTCCTGTTCACAGTGTGGGAAGAGTTTTTCTCACAGAGTAATCTAAAAAGTCATCAGCGCATTCACACAGGAGAGAAACCATATTCCTGCTCACAGTGTGGGAAGAGTTTTTTACTAAACAGAGTATCTAAAAAGTCATCAGCGCATTCACACAGGAGAGAAACCATATTCCTGCTCACAGTGTGGGAAGAGTTTTTACTGAGCAGGTACTCTAAAAAGTCATCAGCGCATTCACACAGGAGAGAAACCATATTCCTGCTCACAGTGTGGGAAGAGTTTTACTCAAGCAGAGTATCTAAAACTTCATCAGCGCATTCACACAGGAGAGAAACCATATTCCTGCTCACAGTGTGGGAAGAGTTTTTCTAAACAGAGTAATCTAAAAATCATCAGCGCATTCACACAGGAGAGAAACCATATTTCTGCTCACAGTGTGGGAAGAGTTTTTCTAATCAGAGTACTCTAAAAATGTCATCAGCGCATTCACACAGGAGAGAAACCATATTCCTGCTCACAGTGTGGGAAGAGTTTTTACTCAACAGGGTAATCTAAAACACATCAGCGCATTCACACAGGAGAGAAACCATATTCCTGTATTAATAATTGTTTGAAAGACGCTCTAGTAAAGGAGAAAGTTCAATGTACCAGTACATTCAGTCAGAACTGAATCAGTAAACCACACACTCAGGATAACACTGAGTTGTGCTGTTGTGTTACATATTGCCAATTTACTCTCTTGATGATTTAATGACACAAAGTAAAGTTTGAACATTTTACATTTATTCATATAAGTAGCTACAGTCAATTAAACGACAGGGATGTTTTTACTCTGAAAGCCACTATAGTAGTGATGATACTATAGTAGTGATTGAGGACAAATTAACATTTATTTATAATACTGAATGGTGGTGTTAAAGGCCAAGTCATTTATTGTGATCACATATTGTTATATGTATATGCACCCTAGCTTGTGCATTATAAAGCAAAAGGCATGAGAGGGGGTGCATTATTGTGAATAAACCACAGGTACAAGAAGTGTTTTTACAAACACACTATAATAAAATATGGTAAATAAATTCATGTACTGAAAGAAAAATTGTTAATAAACTGGTTTTCTGCAACATAATCATAGTTTGTGTTGTCAAGCGGTCAGACATGTGCATTATTATCAATTATGTCATAGCCGGACAAATGACTCCAATCAGACAAGGACTGGTACTGCTCGTTTTATAAATGTCTCAATAACACTTCTTTTCTGTAAATTATTCACAGTAATGCACCCCCTCTTGTGCCTTATTGTTTTAATGAAATACCCATATAGTAAATCATCAGTTATACTGTAGTATTGTTAGTTGATTTTATGCTGCTGTTATTACTTAGATGATGTATGATGTGCTGAAATTTTAAGAGAAGTGAATCCTGTAATAAATGTTATAAACTTCATCTCTTGTTGCATATTATCATTGTTTTTGTTATTTTCTCTCAGAGGAATCCAGAAGTGTAGTTCATTGGATAAGAATTTGGAGGTACAGAGTGTTTCACTGTTTTAGTGACTCATGTTTTTTGGGTGGGCGGCACGTTTGCTTAGTGGTTAGCATGTTTGCCTCTCAGCACTAGGGATTCCCAGTTCGAATCCCAATCTGGGTGGAGTTTCCATGTTCTCCCCGTGTCCGTGTGGATTTCCTCCGGCTTCTCCGGTCTCCTCCCACAGTCCAAAGACATGGATCAAGTCAATTGAGTTCTTCAAATTTCCCCCTATACAGTGTGTCTGTGTGAGTGAGTGTGTGCCCAGTGATATATTGGCGCCCTGTCTTGGGTGTATCTGCCCAGCGCCTGAGACGTTCTCCCCTGGATGGGCATGGGGAACCCCCTAGCGACCCTAATAGAGGATAAAGTAGAAGATAATGGATGGATGGATGGATGGATGGATGTTTTTTGGGTACAACCCAACTTCATTAACCCTTCAAAAAGATTGCACACATTCAAATTAACAATTTGGTGAGTTCATAGTCAGCAGGATTTGAACCTGTGCAGGGAGACCCCAAGGCATTTTGAGGTCACTGCCTTAACCACTCGGCCATGACTACCACAGAATTTGGTTCTCCTTTATTTTCTTGTGACGGTCCTCACTGTGTAACTGACTCAGTTCCTTCAGGGGCTACACCACTTCCATTAACCTTTAAAAGGGAAGGACTGTCACTTCCATAACCCTTCAAAAGGTGCACTTTCAATTTGAACATCTAATAAATTCGTAGTTGGGAGGATTCAAACCTATATAGGGAGGTGCCAACTGATTACAATTTCATCGCCTTAACCACTCAAGACTACCACAAGGACAGTGGCTTCCTTCATTTTCACTTGACAGTCATCGCAGTTTAACTTATTCATGTTATGTGGGGACAATGACTCTTCCATAACCCTTAGGAATATCAACAAAATTTTAAAAACTGAAAATCTAGTGAGTCAATGGCTTTCTGGTGCATCGCATCAATCTGTAAATTCTCATTCTCATTTTTTTATGGATACAAGGTCACTTCCATGATCTTCAGTAAGATTACCCACTTCCAAATTGGAAACATAGTGAAACTTTAGCCAGAAAAATTTAACCCTGCACAGGAAGTCTCCAATAAATTTCAGGTCCAATGTCTTTACCACTCTCCCATGACTACAGCGCAGGTGGATCTTTTCTTCATCACTGTGTAACTTAATCATGTTCTGTGGGGACAACGCCACTTTCATAACCCTTTAAACAACTATCAACTATTTAAAAATTAAAAATCTAGTGAGTCCGTAGTATGCAGGATTCTTCACTGAGACCTTTAGCTTTTTATATTACATTATAAACTCAGGCGGCACGGTGGCTTAGTGGTTAGCACGTTTGCCTCTCAGTGCTAGGGATTCCCGGTTCGAATCCCCATCTGGGTGGAGTTTCCATGTTCTCCCCGTGTCTGCGTGGGTTTCCTCTGGTTCTCCGGTTTCCTCCCACAGTCCAAAAACATGGATCAAGACAATTGAATTCTCCAAATTGCCCCATATAGAGTGTGTCTGTGTGAGTGAGTGTGTGCCCAGCGATGGATTGGCGCCCTGTCCTGGGTGTATCTGCCCAGTGCCCTAGACGTTCTCCCCTGGATGGGCATGGGGAACCCCACCGCGACCCTAATAGAGGATAAAGCGGGAGATAATGAATGAATGAATGAATTATAATCTCATTCAAAAAGCATGATCGGAAGAAATGTGAAAATTTAATGACATAAGTGTTTTCTACTCTAAATCCTGAACGTTTCACTTGACATCATCAGTGTTACACTGCTTGTAACCTGTTCATTTAGTTAAGCTGTTATGGGTGTGGTTATAAAATGCAGCGCAACAGAAGAAATTCTTTAGACAGTAAAAAGTCTGTCATGTTTTCTTATAGAACCCTATAAAAAAATATTTCCTCTTGAAAATATTTGACCTTAATTATTTTAACTTATTTTCATGAAAGTTAATTAAAAGTAATGAAAGTCCTCAGGTGATTTTATTTTGGGGATGCTCTTTGTTTAGAGTGTGAGTTTACCAGGTTTAAATCTCTGATCAGCTCTACAGATATGTTTATTACAGCTGATTATCTCATAAACTCAGTACTGTGTGTTTGAGTTCTTTATCTTAATTAACTTTGTTTAAACAACACATTGTAATAAATCTGCTTTAAAGACTCAGCAAAAACAAAAGTACACAATGAGACCTTCAATACAAATACATCTGGAAGCAGGATGTTAAAGAAATAGTTATAAAAAAATAGAAATATCAGGAGAACTGTAGTTTATTAGTTCAGTAAATGCTTTATCTTCAGTACTGATGCTTCATCTGGAATTTTTATGTAAAAGCTCTCACTAATGATTCGCCCTGAACTTCAATCTAAATATAATCCTAAAGTCTCTGTGCACTAAAGTATAATAACACACAACCTGCTAAACATTAGGTTTTTCAATATGCTGCAGAAGTCAGGATTCTCATTATAAAGCAGCTCTCATGGTGGCCAAGTCGTAAGGCGTTGGTCTTGTAAACCAAAGATCATGGGTTCAATCCCCATTCATGCCTTTAAGCATTTTATCATTAACATAAAAAACACATTTAAATATCTGAGATTATTCTAAGAGATCAGTTTGAGTTGAGTTCATAAGAAGCAAAACTATCTCTTAATGATATGTCATTGAATAAATAAGTGAACTACTGTATGGTGATTAGTACATACACTGTACAAGTCATTAATGGATGTTTTAAAGTGATCATAACTTATTATCTGACTAACTGTTTTTTTTCTTATCTATTCTGATCCTGTTACTGTTTAAAACTTAAAACTGTTTAAAACTTAAAACGCCTCGGTGTGCCTCCTGAAATACTGGAAGAGGTAGCTGGAGATAGGGATGTCTGGGCTTCTTTGCTCCCTGGACCTGGACTAGCGGCAGATGAAGGATTGATGGATGGATGATCTTTTTTCTATAAACTTTAAATGTTGTGTAATAAGAAAACTTAAAGCTACATTAGGTCTCTCAGAGCCACAGTGAGAATCAAAGTCCTGGGGTTCTGTAAAACTGCTTTGATCTGATTTTGATCCTGTTTCTGTTTAAGAATTAAATCATGTTCTTACTCTGTTTGTAACTTGTCTGTTCCTCTCTGTTTTTGATCAAGCTCTTTGGAAACCTCTGCTCTGTTATTATTGAAAAATGATTTTATAAAAGCCTCATGTTCCTGCACTTGTGTTTACTGCAGTCATTCATTCAGGAGAACATGCCAAAGAGTTTTAGTTCAGGTGTCTTTACAGAACACGTTTTATAACAGTGCATTGTCTGAAAGCAGCTTTACAATGTTCTAATCATGATCCCCAAAAAGAGCTAATGATGTGAACATGGATCTAAACTTATGACAGTAGAGAGCAGATTAAAAGAACTGTGTAGAACAAACTGTACAACCTTCTAGATTTTATGACTCACTGAGAGTCAGTGATTCAGCTTACAGCCTTTTATCCTGAATCATTGCTTCAACCTTTAAAATTAAAGTCAATATTATGTTAATAGTTGTTATGTTAATAATATGTTAATAATATTTTTTTATGTTTTATTTTCTAATAAAGGGCGGCACGGTGGCTTAGTGGTTAGCACATTCGCCTCTCAGTGCTAGGAATTCCCGGTTCGAATCCCAATCTGGGTGGAGTTTCCATGATCTTTGCGTGTCCGCGAGGGTTTCCTCTGGGTTCTCCGGTTTCCTCCCACAGTCCAAAAACATGGATCAAGTCAATTGAGTTCTCCAAATTGCCCCATGTAGAGTGTGTTTGTGTGTGTGTGTGTGTGTGTGAGTGAGTGAGTGAGTGTGTGCCCAGCGATGTCCTGGGTCTATCTACCCAGCACCCGAAACGTTCTCCCCTGGATGGGCATGGGGAACCCCACCGCGACCCTAATAGAGGAGCAAGTGGGAGATAATGGATGGATTTTTAATAAGAATTCCTTTTGAACTAATTTATTCTGTTCTAACGTTTTCCTTAACAAAGAATCTTTGTGTCTTAAATAGATCTACAGTTCTTATATTAGTTCACTATCTAGGGTGTAAAACACAGGACGTAAAGCTGCATTTAGTGCACTTCCTTATTAAATATGCATTTGTGTTAAATATGAATATCCAGTTCAAACTTTCTCTTCTTTGTATACCTAAGCGCTAAATGTACATCTGTACCTACTGCCATCTTGTGGTAAAACAATGACATCTTATATTTACATTGTAACCATCAAATTCCCAACAAAAATATATTAAACTGTGCACATTTTATTACATTTAGTTAATGAAACTAAATATAATAAAATCTGCACAGTGGCACAGTGTAACTTAAGGGACAATTGATTATATAACATGAAAAATCTATTTAATCTCACAACGTGAAGGACTTTAAGAAGAGGAATTTTAATGACTGCTGCCACCTTGTGGAATAAAACTGCAATAACCCATAAACTAAACATCATGATAACTCAATTATTAATTTATTGTTATTTATATGATCACTTCAGTGTTTTATTATTATTAGTGTTTTATTTATTTATTTATTTATTTATTTTTTACTATTTCAGCAGTTTACATTGTATTTTTGCAGATTATAATTATCTTTATTTTAACTAGTTTTTGTTGGGGTATTGTTCAAAAAAATGTATGTCAATGTTTTTATTTGTATTTTCACTTATTTTGTTTTTACAATGACATTTAAAGCACAAAGCAAAATTATAATTTTGAAATAATGAATCCCTCAAACATTTTATAATTAAAATTGTAAATAACAGCATTACAAAGGTTTTGCCATTACCTCCCTGATTGGTTTGATTGAAACAGAACCATAGCTGTAATGTCTGAGAAATAAATAATTTGTCTCTCTTAAAATAAACTTTAAATCCAGTCTACAGAGATGACTTTAAACCTTTTACATCTTTATGTAATCCAGGGCAAAGTGATGACATTGAAATGGCACAATCTAAAAGTGTTTTATAATAAACTGATATAGTTTATGTATGTATAATATTATAATAAATAAATGTATCCTACATTTTGAAACACATTAAAGTGACCTCTGTCTGCGCACCCCTATCAGAATTTAACATTTATACAAACCTGAAAGTGGATCTGATAAAAAAAAAACTGTATTTATACAAATATTTTTATTAGTCACTATTAAAACACGGTCTTGTGTGCCAGACATTAAAAAAGATATTTAAATGACATTAAATATCAAACAAGATTTTTTTTTTTCAATAGAACAATGAGTCTCAATAAGCCGAGAGCACCCTCTGGCGGCGATAAAAAATACACCTAAACGCGGAAAACTGAGACGTGTCAGGAATTTTAAATTCATTATACATTATGAGAATTCCAATATGGCCGGAAGCCAAACAAAGAACTTTGGATTTCCCGCCACTAGGAAAATACTGGGCTGTGATTGGCTGATTTAAAACCTAGGGCGGTAGTTTGTGATTGGCTTAAAGCAGTTAAGGGGCGGGAACTAGACGTAATATACATCCAGGTATACAGTAGGGGAGGCACTTTCACTCAGACACGGAGGGAGAGCATCAGAAAGCTGAGGAGGAAGACCGCTGGCCAGCGTGAGTTACTGGAGGTGTCCATGAAGTATTCTCTTTGTCCTCAATAAATGAGTTGAGGCGACCATTTTGCATCAGCTCGTTCTTTCTGCCTTTTTCAAAATCAAAAGATCCTAACAAATGGTAGCAGAGGTGATGGTTTTGAAATAGGCAAGAAGAACTTTAATTTCGTTACTGGACCGGGACTCCTGATTTCATGCATACTCATTATAGGCGCGCCAAAGGTAAGCAGACTTACTGCATATTTAGCTGCATTCAATATTTAGTTTTAATGAGTATGTGTGAATGCCGGGTCCGTAAGTGTTATAAATTGTTACAGTAATCAGAATTCTTCATGGACACTGGAAGGTAGATTTATTTGGTACCATTCCTGATATCGGCACCGAAGTTTATGCTCGAGTATAAAACCGTAGTTTGAGTTATATTTAAGAGGTACGCGCGAAAAGTGGGGCAAAGTTGGTGAGAGGGCCCATGTCCTACATTTGGGTACTAAGCGTTTTTGTTTTGGGATAGAACCGGTATATGGGAACGTACGAATGTGTGGTAAAGTTGGTGAGAGGGCCCATACCTGCATCCGGGGTAGTAAGCGTTTTATAAATAGAGGGTTCTAGGCGCTTTTTTAGGAATAACTGGGTGCGTGAAACAGGGTTTCAGACCAGTAATTATATAATAAGGATCAGAAAATTTTCCAACGGGGCACTGGTCCAATGGTTGGAAAAAATAACTGATTATTGATCAGCACGATTAAGAGAGAGGTCGAGGATCCCGTCGTTCCTGAATAGCAGGTTAAATTTCCAAATTGTGTCTAAATTCAAAATTTCTCCGGTGCAAATATCAGGGAACCTTGTATGTGTGTTTGTCTTGTGTTTGTCTTGTCTTGTGTGGAGCAGCAACACGTGTGTGCACGCTGGGGGTGGAAATCAGCTCAAAAGGTAAAGTTCTGTTTTGTGCTTGATGTTGTATTTGAGAAAAGGGGGAGTTCATTTTGTGGTAAGTAATTTAGCTGGTAAGTAAGTGTTTAGCTTGGTAAGTAATATTTGTGTTCTGCTTGTGTGTTATACAACCTAAATTGACTTAATTAAAATGGCTGACTTACTTCAGGACAACTAGCACACACCTAGCCTAAGGCTAATATTTTGGCAGCATGGTAAAGTGAGTTGGAACAAAGGATTTAAAATGGCCGCCACGACCTCATATATAGCTCCTCCCACCTAGCACATGGTCAATGCAATGCTTGCAGCCCTTCACCCACCTTAAGTTACCTGTTGGGTGTTATTACAAGGTACACCAGTAGATGGCGCCAATAGACCACTGTGCCATATCCCAGTACACAGTCTGTGCCCAACCAATAGGTTTTAATGAAGCATCTCCAACTCACCTTCCAAATTAGTCATGTGTCCTCCACAGGTTGAGAAATTATCCAAGCACCAATTGTTACCAGTGGTGCAGGTGGTGAACAATTTGATTTTTAATTAACACTGGGCCACTGCTTCAGGGAACACAGTGCAATTAATCCATTACTTTCTATATTCTCCAAATTGTCCAACTAATTTCTTAGGTCGTGATGTTTTAATTACAAGAACTCAAAGCTCATTGTCATATGCACATATAGAAATGTTTTTCTTGGGGCAATGTAATTCTTACTTTGCCATCCACCCTGTATAAATTTAAGTTTGCAGTTCACACTTCTGTACCTGTACATCTAAAACTAAATAGTGAGACTTGTACAAGGGTTAAGTGAATTGTTATAAAAGTAAGTGCTTTAGTAAAATTTAAAGTAAAATTAGTTTTAGTGAATTTTCAGCTTTACTGAGACCATGCATGGGATAGGGCTTCATGTCACATGTACTTAAGCAGTGATTGACATGTTACACACCCTCAGGCTCTAGTTGATTTGATTCTGGAGACATGCATTTTGCAGGTAGCAACATGAGCACTAGGTGGAGACTTGTTTTTTGTCCTTGTTCATGCACATGCAATGTCCTTACAGTAAAAGGGCACAGTGACCCTTATCTACAGTAGCTTCAATACATGCATGTTTAATAGTTATTATTCTAGATCCCCCCACCTTCTTTTACTGTCTGTCACACACACATGTTGGTGATGGTACAGGTGTTTAACAGTGATTTGTTAATGCAGCAGTGCCTGGGCCAAATCTTACTTCTGGTTACCACCATCTTTCCTTCCAAAAGTTTTTGCATATGGCTCTGAGTTCAGCTCTTGTACCAATAATCAAACATCAGAAAATACCACCTTTAAGATAATGATAATGACTTAGTTGATGTAAGTGATTAAATGATTATTTGTAGCAGCACATCTTTGTAATTAAAATAGCTGTTTTCCGTAAAATATTAAAAGCCTTTGTATTGAGCGTATTTAAATTTCAAAATGTAGTCATGCCATGTTTTAATTTCTCACACAGGTGCTTGAGTGGTTCAGCAGCCAGATTCGTCATCACAACACACTGGACACAATTTTACATTGAGCGTTGGGTTTATAGAGTTTGGAGTGACACATCTCCTCCACACACTTAATACTTTGTGCTATGTGTGTCAGAGGAAGTGCATGCCAGCAACAATTATGTAACCAGAAATGAGGTTTATTTTTTATTATGTTTAGGTATTTTAATGATGGGATCCCAGCTAATATATTAAGCCTATATTACTGCTGAGTCAGACAAATGTGACGACATTTGTATACTGGATCAGATATTATGGTAAGTGGTATAGTCATTAAAAGTATATAATTATATGAATCCTCAGCTCTAATATAGAGCCATGTGATTGATACTCATGCTATGACCCCACATGGTAATATATTTGGTTGCTAGAACCTAGAGTTGAGTAGTATATTTGGGATAGAGGAGTTTATCAGAAGGACACAGTTGAAAGTTCCCATTGATATAGTTTTCAGTCCGCCTGAGAAGGTAGAAGCTTGACTGATAAATTATATCAATTAAGGTACTGCAAGTGTGGACTTGAACTCCATGTTGGACGGGGTAAAGCTGTTGAAAGCAATTAGTTAACATATTATAAGCAAATTGGTTAATAATAATACATGTACACTGGACAGTAAGGGAAAAATGGTCAATAGCATGCAATTAGTATACAGATTGGGCAAAGGCTTTACCAGCCATGAAGCCATTAAGAGGGCATACTGACTAAATTGCCACCATTAACTGAAGGGAGTTAAGTGTGGGTGTTAAGTTGAATAGTACACAGCAGGTAAGATGCTGTGTTTGGGTAAAGTAGGGGTAATAGCTAGATTAGAAGGTAAAAGGAGGTGAATATTGATTGAAATAGTGGAATAGGGTTAAAAGGAAAGACAGAAAACACCATTTTTACCATAAAAAAGGATGTATGGGATCTACTTAAGGATGTACCCAGTAACTTATAGTTTAACATCCTTGCCAACTCTTAAGAGAAGCTGATAAGAGTAGATATAGACATGGTGAAACTTTTAGAAAGTGTGGGGACTTATGGCTGGAAGCAACAGGAATGTAATGGAGATAGCAGGTAGGGAACGCATGTGAAGGGCAGTTAGCTGATGTGGAAATTTGTAGTTTGCCACATAAACAATGGGACCCAATATTAGAGCAATGCTTTACTGAGGTTAAGCAAAGTTTAGCACACGCTGAAAAACCCCATAGTCCCCATATTACACAAAAACCCTTTTTACCTAGATGATTCTGTAAAAGAAGGCATTGTTAATGCTGTTCTTTTCCAGAAAGGGGGGTGTAGTAGAAAAAAAAAAAAAAAAAAATTAGTGACAAAAATGATAATTACATTTCAGTTATTGGCACCTTTGCTAGTATTGTATTAGATGCAGTTTTAATGGCAGAATATTTGGTATTGGGTTGTCTTCTGGAGTCCTTAATAAGGTTTAAAATTGCAGAACAAGGTGTTGTGAATCCCTTCAGTCCATCCTCACCTACAGATTTACTGTCTGATTTAACAGGTGGCTGAATTTAGTGTTTGTCAAGCTTAGTATTTCGCCACATAATTTGCAACTTCAGAATTGTTATAGAAATTATTTAGAAAAAGCTTCTCTGGGTTCCACTAATTGTTATTTGGTTGGAAATAATTTGACTGGGTTGATTTTCACGTTTTAATCTTTGCTTTGCCCTTTTAACACTGGTGCTGACCATAGGTCTAATTACATAAGTCATGTAGTATACAATAAAGATATACAAAGTAAAGAATAACATAATAAAGAAAATAATAAAATAAAATAAAATAATAGACTAAAGGCTTACTTAAATGGTAAATAGAAGGAAAATTAGATGGTTTTCAGTCTGCCCCGTGTAGAGTGTGCGTGTATGAGTGAGTGGGTGTGTGCCCAGCGATGAGTTGGCGCTCTGTCCTGGGTGTATCTGCCCAGCGCCTGAAACTTTCTCCCTGTGATGGGCAGAAAGAACCCCATGCAACGTTAGTAGAGAATAAAGGTAATGAGATGAGAATCTCAGAATAATAAAAAAGAATATTATCAAGTTTAAGTTTTGTGGCAGCATGTCCACAATTTTGCTTTAATTTTCATAGCAACTAGAAATATCTATATTTTTATATTAGAAATTGTCATACTTCCTCCCTGCATATTATTGGGTGTTATATACATCAGGATTAGGATCCATAAAATATTTGTGGTTATCAACATTCCCTGTGCTTTAACTATTTTTACCCTTACTGTATTGAAACGACCTCCAATAGATCATCTAATATCCGTTTACAATTTCATTTTAACTACTGTTTTAAGTAGCGTGGGAAAATGTTTGGTGAATCGCAGTTGCATCAGTTCACTAAATACATTTTCCTTTTGGAATGTCACATTTTTCATTATAGATATTTTGTGGACAGGTGCCAAATATATAGACAGTATTGGGTGTGTATATATATATATATATATATATGTATTGCACAATTATTTGTTGAACAAAGCCCTTGTAATTGTTGCATTTTTTATAGATTTGTATGGTAAGCTGTCTCTGGACGAGTTTAAGGAGTTTATTAAGAATAGAGAAAGTGACCCATCCATTGTGCGACTGTGACAGTGTGACCCAAGCAGTGCTGGGCAGTTCTGATAGATGTGCCCACCATGTTACCCTCTAGTGATTTATTTATTTATTGGGGTTTGTATAATGTATATTATAAGGCATCTGACCAATTTATTTTGGTAAAACTATTCATAAATATATGGGAAAAATGTTAAGCATATTTTTATTTTATACAGTGTTTGCATGGGTCGATTTTGGTTTTGTTAGTTTAGTTTTAAGGTCTCGTGGTTTTACTGTTCCTTAAGTGTAAACTAGGTTGGTTATTGGTGCACACTTTCACTCAGCTTAGCTTTAATTCCTACACAGTGATGATCTTTTAAACAACCTACTGGTTTAATTAACCTACCACATTTAGCTTTTACTAAACCTTTTGTATTTCAGAAGCATTTTGGTTGATATTAACTTATCATTCCTTGTTTGGCCTTAAACATGCTTGTTTGGATGATTGATTTTGTCTTTAAAACAGAGCACATTATTCTTGAGCTGCTGGAGTTCCCGTTTCCAACAGACATTCATACAGAAATTCAGTCCTAAACCTGTTCTCTAGATGATCAGTGTGTTTCAGATTAAATGCGGCTGGATGTAGGTGTGGAACTAGATTCTCTAGGAAGTGGAGTTCCAGGAACAGAGTAAGTGGTGATCAGGATGGATCTGCGGTAAGGATGCTGATCCTCGGGACAATGGAGACCAGTCCCTGGAGGAAGAACAGGATGCCTCGCTGGATGTGTCAACAGACCAATTCAGAATGGTATAGAGGTTGCTGCAAACTCTGCTTTTAGAGACGTGATGACGACGAGGGTGCTGCTGCCGATGATGATGACGGAGAGACGCTGACAACAAGGGAGCTGCCATTGATGACAACGAGGATGACAACAGGAGGACGACAACGATGGAAGGAGCTTCAAGAACCGACGAGGGAATGCTGGGACTACAGAACCAAAAGACTGAAGCAGATGCTGACCAGGAGAACAGAACCTTTAAGAACCTTCTGGGAAAATTTCTTTAACAGTGCTGCAAGGGGGGTGGTATTAAAGTTTCTGCAACAGTGGTGCAAGGGGGGTGTTATTTTGGGTTTGTGAGTGTAGGGATGGAGACTGTCTCGTTAGGCGCGGTCTCTATTAGTATAATTGATAGATGTTTTGTTTTAGAATTGTGTTTTCAGCCTATATGGCCATGTAATGTGTTGGGCACCTTCAAGAAGGGTTTTAGTTAGAGGGGGGTAGTTTAATTAGCGCTCTGCCTCCTCAGCATCCAGTTGTGTGAACTTGTGAAAGTCGTACTGGAAGTTAATTGCGTTTAGATTTGGGTTAATTGATTTATCAGAACATGCAAATTTTAGAAATGGTAATGTGTACAGTTTGGCTTAAAATTTATGGCCGTAGAATTTTTAATTTAAAATTTATTTATGGGAGCATTTAGGTGCTCCCATAGGGGGGATTGTCAGGAATTTTAAATTCATTATACATTATGAGAATTCCAATATGGCCGGAAGCCAAACAAAGAACTTTGGATTTCCCGCCACTAGGAAAATACTGGGCTGTGATTGGCTGATTTAAAACCTAGGGCGGTAGTTTGTGATTGGCTTAAAGCAGTTAAGGGGCGGGAACTAGACGTAATATACATCCAGGTATACAGTAGGGGAGGCACTTTCACTCAGACACGGAGGGAGAGCATCAGAAAGCTGAGGAGGAAGACCGCTGGCCAGCGTGAGTTACTGGAGGTGTCCATGAAGTATTCTCTTTGTCCTCAATAAATGAGTTGAGGCGACCATTTTGCACCAGCTCGTTCTTTCTGCCTTTTTCAAAATCAAAAGATCCTAACAGACGGAAACTTGTCTATTTTGACAGATAAACTAGATGTTTTGTTTCAGACGGACGTTTATCAAACGTAATGGATTATAAGGATAAATAATGAATTAGTTTCATCTACACCTCCAGCATTAAACCACTAAAAACTACCAAACCGAGGTAACCAGTAACTAACTCCTTTATATTTACTGTTTAAAAATATAGCAATAGCTTAATAGTTTACTGTTTTACACTGAAATAATTCTCAAATGAATCTGTAAAATAAAGTCTGGTTTACTTTGTTACACTTGGTCAGTCCGGTTTTGTTTCATTCCCGGGCAGAATGCTAAATGCCCTTGTTTGGTAACAAAGTGCACTTCAAACTGTATACCAGATACGGACACCTAGGGCACATACATAGTGTACGTTGCGCCATTTGATACACCACCCTTATTCGAATTAAAAAAGCTTACTCATAAGGACGTATTTAGACACGTTTTGTAGTTAAATGAAAACTAATGAACCTACATTAAACAAATGTTAAAAAATGACATATATTGTGATAATTGGTGTTTAAATCATCCGAAAGTGAATCTACACTTTTGTACTGTCTGCTACTTCACTGTTGTCAGATAAATCATTCTTTTTAGAGCTGCAGGAAAACATAATTTTTAAAGAATTATGTCAGAATTGGGATTTGAACCCACGCCTCCAAATGGAGACCAGAATCCTCATGTGGAAGGTGAGATACTTTGCTTTGTTCTCCCCATGTCTGCGTTGGTTTCCTCCGGGTTCTCCAGTTTCCTCCCACAGTTTCCACCCACACAGTGAGTGAGTGTGTGCCCAGTGATGGATTGGCACCCTGTCCTGGGTCTATCTGCCCAACGCCCAAAACATTCTCCCATGGATGGGAATTGGGAACCCCACCTTGAATGTATGAATGAATGAATGAAAATATAAGAAAGGTGTGGAGATATAGATAAAGTGAGAGTTGGAGAGGGCGTATGTTGCGAGCTCCCACCAAGAGTAAACAAGTCTTTGTTAAATAGAGTTAGGGTGAGAAAATCAGATCCTGTAGACCAGAGTCAGTACCTTGTACTGAATGCAGGCAGCGACAGAGAGATGAGTAGTGAAGTAACATTTGGATCAGCTGTAGAGGTCTGATTGTGCAAACTGCAAAACCAGCAAGTAATGCATTACAGTAATGGAACTGGGATAGGATGAAGACTTGGACTAGCAGTTATGTGGACTGTTCAGTCAATAAAGGTCTGATCTTCCTGATCTGAGGTTCTACAGATTGAATATGCAGAGATGAGCATGTGACCTGATCATAAAGTTTGTGAAATGCAGCGAGTGCAGAAACTATAGGTGCACAATTTCATTTAGTAATGTTATTGTAAACAAGTGCACTACATAGCGAACATCTGATAATGTGCATATTTTAAAGTGCTCTCTGCTAAGGGGACACTATTTAAGATGGTGTAAAATGTGGGTAATGAGTAACATAACATTATCTGGTGAAGTTATAAAACTAATTAATTAGCAAATAAATTGACCCTTGGTACTTACATTTTACATTACATTTTACATTTAGTCATTTAGCAGACGCTTTTATCCAAAGCGACTTACAAATGAGAACACCACAAGTCAGAAGCCATGGAGAAAACCAACTATACTGTAAGTTCATCAACCCAATTGTTATTCGAAGCTGCGCCCTCCCCCCCCCCCCTTTTTTTTTTTATTTTTTTTTTTTTTATAACAGGTATTTGGTAAATAGATGCGTCTTAAGTAGTTTCTTAAAACTGTTTAGAAATTCTGCCTTACGGACAGAGTTGGGAAGATCGTTCCACCATTTTGCAGTGGTGAACGCCACAGAATGAGAATTAGCTCCTCGGTGAGGTGGAATCGCCAGGCGACAATCATCACTGGAGCGAAGTGAACGAGTCGGAGTGTATTTTGAAAAGATAGAGTGAAGGAGAAATGGTTCTGTATGCCAGAGTCAGCGACTTGTACTGAATGCGAGAGCAGCTACAGGAAGCCAATGGAGGGAAGTGAGTAATGGAGTGACGTGAGTTCGCTTGGGCTGGTTAAACACGAGTCGGGCTGCAGAGTTTTGAATTAATTGAAGAGGTCTGATGGTGGAATTTGGGATACCGGCAAGAAGTGCATTACAATAATCAAGCCGGGATAGGACTAGGGCTTGAACAAGCAGTTGGGTAGCATGTTCAGTCAGAAAGGGTCTGATCTTCCTTATGTTATAAAGAAGGAATCTACAAGAACGGGCGGTTTTGATCACATGATCACGGTTTTGATCACATGGTACTTAGCATAGAGAAGTTGTTTTCGCTGTAAGGTGAATATGCGCACATTTCAACTGGGTTTGGTTGTGTGTCAGTTCGTGTCAGAAGACAGAATCTGTGTTAAAACACTAAACACATATACAGTATTTAACTACGAAACCATTTAAGCAATATATGTTTCCATTTAGGCGGCACGGTGGCTTAGTGGTTAGCATGTTCGCCTCTCAGCGCTAGGGATTCCCGCTTCGAATTCCAATGTTGTTGAAGTATCCATGTTCTCCTGGGTGTATCTGCCCAGCGCCCGTTCTCCCCTGGATGGGCATGGGGAAACCCACTGGACCCTAATAGGGGATAAAGCGGAAGATAATGGATGGATATTTCCATTTATATGATAATTTTAAAATAAAATAAAAAAGAGTAAACATTGTTGGTATACATCTTTCACACAGTTGGCTCTGTGGCGCAATGGATAGTGCATTGGACTTCTAAGGTATTGTGGTCATTCAAAGGTTGTGGGTTCGAGTCCCACCAGAGTCGGTTGTTTTAAGGAAATTCTTTATGACAATCACTCATTCATTATAGTCCTGCTAGAAGTTACACTGGTAAAGAAAACTAAACATGCAAAGAGAGAATAAAGAAGAGGCAGCATGTGGAATTGAACTGGAAAAAATAAGTCCAAGGTGTATCTGCCCAGCACCTGAAACGTTCCCCTCTAAATGGGCATGGGAAACCCCCCTCTACCCTAGTCCCTAGTTTAGGATTAAATGGAAGATGATGAGATGAGGGTGGCATGGTTGCTTAGTGGTTAGCACATTCACCTCTCAGTGCTAGGGATTCCCGTTTCGAATCCCATTCTGAATGGAGTTTCCAGTTTCAAGTTTGTTTGACAAAACAAGACACAAAGTTGCTTTGCTAAAGAAAACACAAAAAAACAAAATGAATTAGTTCAAACGGAGCTCTTATTAGAAAAAAAAATGTAAAAAAATGAAAATGCAGAAAAAAAAAAGTCGCCCAGCCCAGTGTCCGAAACTTTCTCCCCTGGATGGGAAGCCCACCGCAACCCTAATAGAGGATAAAGCAGTAGATAATGGACGGATGATGAGATAAACTGTAAGAGAAAAAAAGAAGAGAGTGAGAGTTTTGCGAATGCTGGCTTCTGATGTCAAAATCTCATTAAGTACATTTAAGACCCAGACAGTACATTAATATACTACTTTTTCATCTTGGGGATTTGTGTTGTAAACAATATAATTATAAGAACTTAACACAAATAGTAAAGAAATAAATAATAATGTTCATAAAGAGTTTTTCTGTTTCAAACTGTGAACATCATAACCACTCTGAACAAACTCTCTTCCTCCATTCTGCTAAAAGCAAAAGGAGCATTCATCAAAGAAATAAAGCAGATGAACTAATTGATCACTCCATTTCTGATTCATGCTCAAAAGAGAGTATCTTGATTCTTCATCATGGTTAAGGTGACACAACACTTTCTAATCACGTTTCCAAGTTACAAACTATAGAAATGATCCCTGAAAGTATAGTCTTAATCCTGACAGTGTAAAGTACATTTGAGGGCACTGGAGAACAATTGGTTCATTCACATTTTATGTAGCTTTATCTATTAGGGTTTAGTTCTGCGTATCCAGGTAATAACATTGCTATACATGTGGACAGGGCCCCCACCTGGCATAAATAAATTACATGGGCAATTTGGAGCACCCACACAGACACGGGGAGAACATGGACTCCAAAAACTCACCCAGATGGGGATTCGAACCGGGATCCCTAGTGCTGAGAGGTGAACGTGCTAACCATAAGCCACCGTGCCGCCGCTACAAATCTATTTGAACATAAATTGTATGGCAGCTCCTTGTCTCAGTGTTCAGCTCCACTGACTACATTTGTATTAGTTTGTGCTGATTGATCAGTTGTTCTCATCATGCAGCAATGATTCCCTTTGACTGATCTTTTTATTTCCTTTAGCTTTTCCCTGCCACTGTTCTCTCTTCCATTTTGTGCTCCTGTCACTTCTATTCTACAATAATTTTGTCTATATAGTATATCTTCTGAGAAAATTATTGTGTATTATTTGATTGATCTGATAAATATTGATATATTATTCAGCTCTATCCTGATGAAATATATTGTAGAGCTTTTTATCATAATAAAAGATTAAGATAAAAATCACTCACATACTGAGCAAGCACTCCACTCATTGAGCTAACTCAACTTTCGAGAACTTTCAATTTTTCCATAAGTCAATATATATCAAAAGACGATCACTCTATAATGTTAAACTTTCCACTGGAGAATGCGGATGTTGTTCCTGCTACCTCACACTTGCAAACTGAGCGCGCTACCATTTGAGTTAATTCCTCATTTCTCCTGGGAATTTATATTTTCTCTTAGCCCGATATATCTAAAAATGATCATTATAAACTTACCAATGCAAAGCCAGCCTGGAAGCCAGAAAGCTAATATTCAGTCTGGAGCTCTGGCTGTGGTTGGATGGCTGATTAGCTCAGTTGTTTAGAGTGGGATGCTGATAATGTCAAGGGCTTAGGTTCCCTGTATCAGCCTTTTTTGTGATATTAAAATTTGTGATATTAAAGGCAAACAGTTTTTCTCCGGAAAATAAAACAGACACCAATAACAGAACAAACACAACAAAACAATTAAAAAATTTTTAAAAATTCATCAAGTCCAAAAATGTATAGACTTAATATTGTGGCCAAAATAACTTTTCCAAGGAACCAGCCATGACATGAGCAAAAAAAATAATGGAGAATGCAGGCATCGATCCCACTACCTCTCGCATGCTAAGCGAGCGCTCTACCATTTGAGCTAATTCCCCACAACCTGAAAGTTTTAATCTTCTCTTAGGGCAATACTTCTTGAACATGTTCACTATAAACTTTCCAATGCAAATCCAGCCCAGAATCTATACAGAAAATTATCAGACTGGAATGTTTCCCCTCATTGTCAGTCCAATTAGCTCAGTTTGTTAAAGTGTGGTCATAGGTTCAATCCCTGTATTGGCCAATTTAACAATGTTGTTGTGGTATTAAAGGCAAACAGCCTTTCTTTGGGAAATGAATCAGACAACAACAGAACAAACACCATAACTTAAAACTATTTGAAATTGCAATACATTTTTCAAGTTTTTCAAATTTTTCAAAATTTACAGTGTTGATATTGTGGCCAAAAGAATTGTTAATTTTCCAAGGAACTGGCCATGAATTTTCCTTTACCATACCCATCCATCCATCCATCCATTATCTTCCGCTTTATCCTATATTAGGGTCGCGGGGGGGTTCCCCATGCCCATCCAGGGGAGAACGTTTCGGGTGCTGGGCAGATACACCCAGGACAGGACGACAATCTATCACTGGATCCTCTACCATTTCCCCTTTGTCCCTTTTCGCCCGTGTGTCCAGCAGTGACATTATTGACAATAATGAGCGCCTATGAGCGTTTCACATTCGTATCAAGTCGTGATAAACAAAACATTATTTTAAATCATAAAGCACCGATTAATGGAAACAGCATATAAACAGTTGCGGCAGTTTTTTTTTATAAATTCGTTCTGTAATTTGGCCACTAGATGGCAGTATTTGATTGTTAGAGAAAGAGTCAGTTTTTGCTCTAAATTTACGTCACTGACAAGTAGCTTAAACTATAGCAGTTGATTTTAAAGCTCTTCCCTAATGTAAAATTGAAAAGAATTAAGCTCAATCAAATTAAGTTCATACATGGGATCAGTGTAGCATGTGGTCTTGCAGTTTGGATTTCTGGCCTGCACCTTGGAATTTAACCGGGTTCCTGCTATGTGAGAGCTTTATTTAGGTCCCGAGATCAATTGGCAAAATAAGAGCTTTAAAAGGGCAAACATTGCTGCTGTTTCATTACCATCCAGTTTTATGAAAGAGTGCAGTAATGGCATTGTTGTGTGCCGTGATCGTAGCACGGTTAGTATGGCTGCACCTAACAATAAATTTTCAATCAATTAATCAATTTTTTTTTCCAGATTAGTCGATTAATCTAAAAGCTAAACCTCTAAAGTGTTTGGGTTTGAAATGAAAATAACTTTTCCAAAATAATGAAAAATAAAAACCATTTAATGTTGAAATATTTTCTTTAAACACAGTGCTCTTAAGGGCACTATTGAAACACAAAAATGCTTTCGCATTAGCAGCTTTATCATAGATAAAATCTCAGCCACAAGAGATTCAATAATTAATAATATAAAGCACATTAGAATGATGGTGGAACATTTTAAAATTAGTCTTTTACTATTACTCAAATGTCTCATCAAAGATGCTGGAAGTAAATTTTTTTTTTGCCCCAGCCATAGTGGTTAGTGCCTGCAGCAACTCTGGTCATGGCAAACTTTATTTTCAATGATTCGTTAATTTTTGTTCAGAAATAAGCATTTGGATGTTTTTACTGTTTTATATTATTATACTCATAATATTAAACTGAACAAAATACTTTCAAGTTTCAGGATTAACCTGCTCCAACTGTGGTATCTTTCTTTAGTGGACTTTACAGAAAGTGCTATCAAGTTGGGGTTTGTTATTATTTTATTTATTCACAAAAATTATTAAACGATAAAAAAAAATTCAAGTATTTACATCAAGAAGATCATCATTTATTGAGTTTACAGTCCTGTTCATTTCATTCTCTTCTTAAACTTCCTCTACTGACTATCAGAATATACATCTTTATTTTTTTCCTTTTTGGTTGTTGACGTTATTTTCAAACATGTTACTGTAAATGGCATGAGCACTTTATTATTTGGAACAAAACAATCTCCTTCACCATGAGGTGTTTGTTGAGCCAGCGTGCTTAAATAATGATTGGTTATTGTCTGCCATCCAATCACGAGTTCGCACCGCTCCTCACCTCCCGCCTCCTCCGCCGTTTAACATCCAATAGGATTCAGATTTGAACTTCATTAACTGCACGAACAGAATAAATCAATGTAATCGATCTATAAATAAATGAAGTAGAAATAAAGTAACGAACCTGTTTTAGAAATGTAGTAAGTAAAAAGTACAGGGATTTCTTTTGACACGTAGAGACGATGCGGTAGCTCAGTGGTTAGGGTGTTGGGCTATCAAGGTTGACAGTTCAAATCCCAGGTCCACTGAAGTTACCACTGTGAGTCCTTGAGCAAGACCCTTAACCCTCATTGTTGTGATTAATCCTGTGTTCACCTTGTAAGTTGCTTTGGATAAAGGTGTCTGCTAAATGACCAAATGTAATGTAGAAGTAAAATATATAAAATGACAGAAATGCCCAGTAAAGTACATTCACTTCATTACTTACTACCTCTCTGCCACAAACATAGTGGACACTAAAATCCATCATTAGATAATAAAAATATTTGTATTAATACAGTTTTTGGTTTTCATCAGATCCTCTTTAAGGTTTGTAAAATATTAAATTCTGATGTTGATGCACAGAGAGAGGTCTCTTTGATGTTTCAAAATGTAGGATCCATTTAAAATTTAATCCAATTTTATACATACAGAAAATATATCAGTTTATTACAAAACACTTTCAGATTGTGTCATTTCAATATCATCTCTCTGTCCTGGATTGTATGAAAACATAAAAGGTTTAAAGTCTGCTCTTTAAAAGAGACAACTGCTGAAATAGTAAAAACACTAATAATAATAAAACACTTAATTTTTTACACAAACCTTTGACTGAAACAAGTTCTGTCTACAATCCTTATTTATACAGGTTTTTAAAAATGTTCTGCTGTATTCAATCTGTTCTTTTGATTTTATTTGTCTAGCATATGTGTTAATTGTTATAAAATTTTGAACTAGACAGTCAAAACACTTGAAACCTGGTCTCGAACCAGGATCCTTTAGATCTTCAGTCTTACGCTCTCCCAACTAAGCTAGATCAGCAAAAAAAACAGCAAATTTAATTATCAAAATACTGTTCTAAATAATAACTAGTGTAAAAAATACTTTTGCCTTCGAAATACAGTTTAATGGATGAAGACAGTAAATTAAAAGGTTTTTGCCCTTTATTTCTATTAAATAATTTTCAGAAATCATTTTTTAAAGTCAACACAGGTTCCACCGAGATTTGAACTCGGATCACTGGATTCAGAGTCCAGAGTGCTAACCATTACACCATGGAACCACAAAACAAGGTGACATGGTCAAGAATGTCATTCTGCATTTTTTTTAATGAAATTTTAATGAAAAATTAGTTGTTTGCTGTATCTATCTGTTCTTTAGATTTTCTTCTAATGTCTAATGTAGGTATAAGTTGTAATTGAATTATGTAGTGGACAGACAAAACATACCACGTTCTCCCCAGGGGTCTCCATGCCCATCCAGGGGAGAACATTTCGGACTCTGGGCAGATACACCCAGGACAGGGCGCCAATCTATCACTGGGAACACACTCACTCACACAGACACACACTATATGGGGCAATTTGGCGAATGCAATTGACCTTGATTCATGTTTTTTGGACTGTGGGAGGAAACCGGAGAACCCGGAGGAAACCCACACGGACACGAGGAGAACATGGAAACATAAAACTAATAATTCATTCATTATCTTCCGCTTTATCCTATATTAGGGTCACGGGGGGGTTCCCCATGCCCATCCAGGGGAGAACGTTTTCGGGCGCTGGCCCGATACACCCAGGACAGGGCGCCAATCTAGCTGAGCACACACACTCACTCACACATACACACTCTATATGGGGCAATTTGGAGAACTCAATGGACTTGATCCATGTTTTTAGACTGTGGGAGGAAACCGGAGAACCCGGAGGAAACCCACGCGGACACGGCGAGAACATGGAAACTCCACCCAGATGGAGATTCGAACAGGGAATCCCTAGTGCTGAGAGGCGAACGTGCTAACCACTAAGCCACCATGCCGCCCTGATAAATAACACTATAGAAATATTATTTTTAATAGATTACTGATTAAATATTACCATAAGTTTGATAAGACTAGTGACTGTACACTGTGGTTTTAACCTGCTTACTGGAGCTCTCTATTAACAGTTTATTTTTAATATTTTAATTCTATTTAGGTGTTTAAGATCAGATGTAATGAATTGAGAAGGGAAAAGACAGGTGATAAAAAAGCCCCAGACTATGCTCCTAACGAAGCACAATTCAGGAACCCAAAAAACACCTTTATATACATGGTCACGATTTTTGGACCAGCTGCAACTTAAAGACCGACAGGCATTCTGCTAGCTTGAATATGGAGTCTTCAGCCCGGCTAGCTCAGTCGGTAGAGCATGAGACTCTTAATCTCAGGGTCGTGTGTTCGAGCCCCACGTTGGGTGAGTAGTGTTTTTATTAAGTTGAAAGCTAATCATTGCCAAATGTGTTGACAGTGATGATCATTTCTTACTGCTTATTGACCTTACAAATTTCCTTGCATGCATCTGAGTCATTTCTTTTTGCTCAATAAGCAGAACAAAGAGAAATGAAGACAAGTACTTACTCTACTTCTGTATATAACATGACAAATGAAGCATCTGTAAAACTGCAATGTCCCTCTTAAGATTAACAAAGTATTCTGATTCATGTATGGCATCTAGAATGGAAACTGTGGTGTGCCGTGATCGTATAGTGGTTAGTACTTTGCGTTGTGGCCGCAGCAACCCCGGTTCGGATCTGGGTCACGGCATATAAGAAGTAACTTTATTATTAATTAATCAGTGTTGGAAAAGTTATTTTGTACAATTAGAAATAAGCATTTGGATGTGTTTACTGTTTGATAGTATACTCACAGTATTAAAATTAACAAAATAATTTCAAGTTTCGGGACATCTCTCATTAACCTGCTCCAACTGTGGTAGCTTTCTTTAGTGGACTTTACAGAAAGTGTTATCAAGTTGGGGTATGTTATTGTGTGTATTATTTTTGGCATTTTTTTAACAATTTAAAAAAAAAAAACAGTCTAAAGAAATAATTAAAAAATATATTTTTACATCGGCAGCACGGTACAGTGGCTTAGTGGTTAGCACGTTCTCCTCTCAGCACTAGGGATTCCCGGTTCGAATCCCCATCTGGATGGAGTTTCCATGTTCTCCTGTGTGTCCTCGTGGGTTTCCTCCGGGTTCTCCGGTTTCCTCCCACAGTCCAAAACACATGGATTAAGTCAATTGAGTTCTCCAAATTGCCCCATGTAGAGTGTGTTTGTGTGAGTGTGTGTGTGCCCAGCGATGGCGCCCTGTCCTGGGTGTATCCGCCCAGCGCCCGAAACGTTCTCCCCTGGATGGGCATGGGGAACCCCCCTGCAACCCTAATATAGGATAAAGCGGAAGATCCTGACAAAATGAATGAATGAAAAAAATATGTTTACATCAAGAAGAACATGATTTATTGAGTTTGCTTTAACAATGTTTACCACAAACACTAAGAAAAATATTAATGTTTAGAAAATTACAATTAAGCACATTAAGAATCATTACAATACTTGGTAAAATAAACATAAAATAGTCAAATAGGTCTTTATTGTCATTTCCTCAGAAACGAGGTCACAGAAATATGAGATAAGGAATCTTTGGGATCTTGGTCCAAAACAAGTAAATCAGGACTAAAATTTACTTCAAACTCTGTCTGATTTCTGTTGGATTGGTGGTGTTGCATAACCCTGCAGGGTGAACTCACTGGACTATTATTCATTCATGCATCTCATTCTCTTCCGCTTTATCCTATAGGTTATGGTAGTGGTGGGGTTCCCCATGCCCGTCAGGTCAGAAGTGTTTCGAACCCACGCTGGGCAGATACACCCAGGACAGGGCGCCAATCTATCGCTGGGCACACACTCACTCAAACAGACACACTCTATATGGGGCAATTTGGAGAACTCAATTGACTTGTTCAATGTTTTTGGATTGTGGGAGGAAACCGGAGAACCCTGAGGAAACACATGCGTTCTATGACAGCGGGGAGAACATGAAAACTCCACCCAGATGGGGATTCGAACCAGGAATCCCTAGCGCTGACAGGCGAACGTGCTAACCACTAAGTCACTGTGCCGCCAGGACTAAATAGTTTTTTTTCAAATTGATTTGACTACGGACAACTGATCACTTCATAATATGTACATGGCTGTACTACACTGTCTGATTCTGCTCGGTCGCTCAGGGAATATGAGTCTCTGCTGAGCCTTGGTCCTCCCAAGGTTAATCTATTAATACTTACCCTAAAAAAATAACAAAAGAAATCTGTCAGAAGTGGGATTCGAACCCACGCCTCAGGTAGAGACTGCGACCTGAACGCAGCGCCTTAGACCACTCGGCCATTCTGACACCAAAAGACCTGCCTTCTTAAACTATAAAAGATATATAACAGATGTGAATTCAGCAGTGGGGATTTGAAGCCAGAGCTCTTAAACAATTCACCTATCCTGACTGACATACTGATTGTTTTACATTTACATTACATTTAGTCATTTAGCAGACGCTTTTATCCAAAGCGATTTTACAAATGAGAACACCACAAGTCAGAAGTTATGGAATACTGTAAATTCAAGTTCAAACCTGATTGTTATTGTGTGCTGCAGCCCCTCCCCCTTTTTTCCTTTTTTTTCTCTACAACAGGTATTTGTTAAAGAGATGCTCTTCTTAGTTTCATTTCAAAATATGTTATAAATAAAAAAATCTTTTGAACAAACCCCCCTAACTTTCACATGCAGGTTTTATAAAGCAGCTCTGAGACAATAAGTTGAAGCATGTTCTGATGGTAGTGGTAACTTCTGTCAGTGATATTGTGTGATGGAGTTCAACAGTGCACTGAAACAGCTGGAGTTAAACTTTTATTTTTGTGTGAGAGGAGGGACTGATTTAAATGAGTGGACAGTATATTATTCTATAAAAACTGAGTGCTCTGTACATATCACTCTGTCTTCCATTAACTTCACTGGGATTCAATTTCATCTTATATCAAGTATTAACTTTGCTGTTAAAGCTGATACTATACAGCTGCATCACTTGAGATAGTGTCTTTTGGTGTCAGGATGGCGAGCGGTCTAAGGCGCTGCGTTCAGGTCGCAGTCTCTACCTGAGGCGTGGGTTCGAATCCCACTTCTGACAGATTTCTTTTGTCATTTTTTTAGGGCTCTCAAGTAGTCTGGTCTGTGTGAGCTAGTCCAGGAAACGGTTAAAAAAATATATGAAGGCCAGTTGCTCGATCACCCATGTTTTTTGTGAAAGTAAAATGTTTATCTCACAACTTCCTTTTTAAGGCTCTATTATAATATTGTACTATTTTGAATACAGAAAGAACCACCAGTCAGAACTAGAGACATTACAGGCATCAGTGATGTAAGAATCTTTAGGCAAGCAGCCGAAATGAGTTTCCTTTTTTTTGGCTGGACGCTTTATCTTTAAACTCATCTTATACTTTTTTTCTAGTTAACTTTTTTTAATGTTAACTTTAATGTTTAATATTTAATGTTGGAAGTTGTGCTGTGGCTAAGTTAGTGAAAACGAATTACCTGCCTGTTTGCTGCTATGTAAATGTTCTGTGACATGACGAGTCCTGTCACACAACATTGATAAATGACTAAAAGCTTCAGAACCAGCATTAAAGATATAGTCCTTCTGATGGAGATGCTGGGGATTGAACCCAGGACCTCTTACATGCAAAGCAAGTGCTCTACCACCGAGCTACATCCCCATGTACTGATTCACATTCAGAGTTATTTTGTTACATGAGCTTCATGTACAATTTGAACCTCTTTTTTATGGTTTCTTCCTGAAAGATCATGTGAATCAATCAGAGAGAGTAAAGAAGACATTTAATGCCAATAACTCAAGACATTGTAAAAAAAACTGCTGATGATTTACTTTAAGACCTTGACAGAAATTCAAACCCTGATGATCAGATTAAAGACACTACTATTAAAACTATACAGCTTTCGTTACATAATAAAAAACTTTAATATCATGAATCATCAATTACATTATGAGTTTAATTATTATTTAATAAGTAACAAACTACATTTTCTTCATCATTCATCATATTGAGTCCTGCACAACATCAAAGGCTGACTTTAGATTCTGGAGTAAGGTTATATAAGTTTATAGCACTGTTTCGTGGAACCGAATTTAAAAAATTAGCTTTGGAAATGCTCTACACTGAGTAAACCAGAGAGTTACATTCAGAGTTAGACATTCATGGAGCTGCTGCGGACAAATTGGAAACCTAATGGATTCTGAAAGGTTGTGTGAATTAATCGAGAGAATCCAAACTAATGCCAATAACTGAATGCTAACCACTCAGAAATTCAAACATGATCAGATTTAATCTTCATGAATCAAAAACAATTTAAATTATTTTTTATGCTGTTTCTTTATATTTAATGTGGTATAAAGTAAACTACATTTTCTTCATCATTCATCATATTGAGTCCTGCACAACATCAAAGGCTTTAGATTCTGAGTGAGGCTGAAGTTCTAGCCTGTTTCATGGAACCAAATTTAAGCAAAATTAGCTCGTTTTTTTGGAACAGGCTCCAGGTACCTCTCACACACTATGCAAGGATCATACACTGAAATAAAACCGCCTCGGGACTATTATTTCTTTTAATAATCTTTAATGTAAATAATTTAAAATAATTAAGGTGGAATATTTTCAGGAGGTCCAGAATTTTACTGGATGATTGTTGGATCTGATTATTGAAAAAAAAAAAAAAAAAACACATGACATACTTTTTACTGTCTAAATAAATTCCTTAATTGTGCTGCATTTTATAACCACACCCATAACAGGGTCACTGAAAGTCTAACTGTGGATAAGCCTTAAAGTGTTTCATGGTCCACATGAGGGTTCTGGTGTCCATTTGGAGGTATGAGTTCAAATCCCACTTCAGACATAATCATTTAAATTCTTAAAAAATGTTTTCCTGCAGCTCTAAAAAGAATGATTTAACTGACAACAGTGAAGAAACAGACAGCAGAAAGTGTAAAGACCCATTATTCACTTTCTGCTGATTTAAACTCCAACATCTCCACTAATCACAATATAAGTCATTTATTAACATTTGTTTAATGTAGATTCATTAGTTTTCATTTAACTACAAAATGTGTCTAAATATGTCTTCACGAGGAAGCGTTTTTAATTCGAATAAGGGTGGTGTACCAAATGGCGCAACGTACACTACGTATGTGCCCTAGGTGTCCGTATAGGGTATACACTTTGAAGTGCACTTTGTTACCAAACAATGGCATTTGACATTCTGCCCGGGAATGAAACAAAACCGGACTGAACAAGTGTAACAAAGTAAACCAGATTTTATTTTACAGATTCATTTGAGTATAATTTTAAGTGTAAAACAGTAAACTATTAAACTATTCCTATATTTTTTAAACAGTAAATTTAAAGGAGTTAGTTACTGGTTACCTCGGTTTGGTAGTTTTTAGCGGTTTAAATCTGCAGGTGTAGATGAAACTAATCCAAAATTCATCCTTATAATCCATTAAGTTTGAATTAGACGAAAGAAAATTAAAAAGAACAGATCAGATAAAGCAAACAATCACTTACAAATGATTTTTTTAAATACATAATATCAGTATAATAAGTATGGTTTAAACGGAAACCGGACCTGTTTGAGCATTTGCAGCTCTTCAGTGGTTCCATGGTGTAATGGTTTAGCACTCTGGCCTGTGAATCCAGTAATCTGAGTTCAAATCTCGGTTGGAACCTGCTTTTTTTTTTCGCATTGTAATGGGTGATTTCTGTAGTCTCTATAGAAATAATAGGGCACAACAACTTTTTTTATTTACTTTAACCTCATCTTCCACTAACTACATTTTAAAGCCAAAAGTACCTTTTTATACAACAATTATTATTTAGAAGTTGATTTTGCCTAATTAAAATCATTCTTTTTTTTGGCCAAAATATCTCATTTAGGAAGAGCATTAGACTGAAGATCTAAAACGATCTTGTTTTGTCTATGCACTACAAAGCTCAATAACAATTAATTGGTATTGGATTTAGCCTGACAATACCTTCATTTTCTTTAACATTTCTAAATCCACTTTCTGTATAATAAGGAGTGTAAAACAAAACACAACATCTCTTTGACCATGGTTTTCGTGGGTGATGGTCCCATGGTATAATGGTAGAATGGAGTTGAAAGCTGAGTCTGCTCTTTTAAAATTGCCTTTCAGTAATATCTGAGATAATGAAATTAAAATGTTTTAAATTTTTTTTATTTTATTGTAACTTCTGTACTCTAAGCTGCATTTCAAAGCCAAAAGTTAAGTTTTTACAACCATCTCTATTTGTCTTATCTATCCTCTGTGTGCCGAAATTAATAGTTGGAATTCAATAGTATTGATCCAGATTACTTTCTTAACCATGGCATCATGGTAAGTGCCATGGCTAAGATTTGTTGTGAAGACAAACTAACTGTAAACATATTTCCGTTCAAATTTATTTGTTTTTTTGTATGTTTGTACAAACCAAAATTTTGGGTTCTCCTGGTTTCCTCCCACAAGTCCAAAAACATGGAGGCAATAGCCAATTGAGTTCTCCAAATTGCCCCAATGTAGAGTGTGTTTGTGTGCGTGTCTGTGTGTACCCAGTGTAGATTGGTGCCTGATCCTGGGTGTCGTCTGCCCTAGCGCCCGGAATGTTCATCGGCCCTTGGATGGGCATGGGGAACCCCCTCCATGACTCTATGTATCATAAAGCAGAAGATGATCAGATGGATGGAATTTCTCATCTCAAGAGGGCGATCAGTCTACATCTTCAGTTACAGTGCTGTTAGTTTTAATGGGACGCAAGAAGAATGACACTAAGGCTGGACTAAAGGTAATATACATTCTATTTTTAAAAAAGGTTCACTCCCTGTGACTTTCCACATCCTGTGTTTCACACACTAGATAATTGACTAGATAAACAACTGTAGAGAGATTTGAGACAAAAGAATGTCCTAAACAAAGTGTTAGTACAGAATAATGTGGTGTCACTAGGGAAATTAGTTATACACTACAATATAACAAAACACTTTCATTATTTTAATAATAAATAAGATAGGGAAGTGCCATAAATTATATCAAATAAATTAATTTTACATAAGTAGATGAAAGTTGTAATTGACAAAAGAAGTAAGACTGTTAGTAGAATCTCTGACTCAGCTGTTTCCACCTTACCACTTCTACCCCTCTAAATAATCCGAAGCAACACAGGAGACAAACAGTTACTCTTACAAAACTGTGGGTCAGTGTGAGCGAAGTACACGGATACCAGTCGTTACAAATATTTCATTCTGCCTGAAGAACCAGATTTGTAAGATCATTCAAGATTTTTTTGTCAGATGAAACATGTTTTTTCTTGTGACAACTTTCTTTAACATTATGTACGTAACTTGAGTCACGATGGGGCATTAGTGACCTAAGAATCTGAAAAAAAAAAGAGTTTGCCTTTCTTTGGCTGGGTGTTTTACCTACATTCATTTTTTTTAAAGGAGATTAAACCAAAGCTATGCAACTGGCGACAGTGGATTTGAACCACGCCTTCCGAGGAGACTGGAGCCTTATCGACGCCTTAACCGCTCGCCCAAAACAGCTACCTGTTGTTAGTCAGACTGGAGACAAATGAGTTGTTTTGAAGTAGTGAGGTTCGGTGTGAGACAGTGTGAAAGACTCTCATATTTTCAGGACTTCTTCTAAAAGAAAATTAATTCTCACCATTTCATGTCTATACATCACCTACTGTCTTGTTCAGAAAGAGATCATTCACATGGAAAAAATGTTCATTTAATGTTTTAGTGACATTAAATTATCTGTTGGTAATTTGAATCAACACCTCCAAAGGGACATGTAGCCCCCCTACAATCTAGTGCTTTTCTAATCACTCAGCCGACGCTATGCAGATATCGTGAAGGACTTTTTTTTAAATTCTGGTAAAATACCATCAAGAGACATGAATATTGATAAAAAAAATAAGATGCATAAGGGCCCACCTCCAAAAACTAGTAGGCAGTAATCACCACTTTCTATCTAGAAAATTGTACATGGTGTACCACCACGCTGGATTTTAAGGAGCAAGGAAATCAAAGCAGATAAATAGCTTAGAAAGCAGCACTGCTAAATCACTATAACTCTAATAATCCACCACTCTCATGTATGATAACGTATGCAACACAAATCATAGAACTAAAGTCTGTTTCTATCACTTTAAACCTGTCCTCTGTGGTTTAGTTAGTCAAATTGCTGCTTATTTGCTGTTCTTTAAATATCCTGTGACCATGACAAAGACATGTGCAGTGACTGTAGTCAGGTTCTAATTTGGTGCTGTGCCCAGACATTAGTTGGGTTAAAAGCGACTGTCTTAGTAAACAGGGGAAAGATTGCCTGGGGTTTAAATCCCAGCAGTGCCTTTGCTTGTTCTTGATAAGATGTTTGCAAACGCCAAATAAATTTTTGTTGTGCAAAACTGTTCTCCCTTTAATATATATGTTTTGCAGTAAATTTCAAAATTGAATGTAAAAATATTTTACATAAATCAGAAAAACGTAAATTTGCTTATACAACAATTATAACAATTTACAATATTCAGAAATGCAAAAATGTATTTTAATACAGTAATCATGGATCAAGTTAATTGATTTCCTCACAAATTGCCATATAGAGTGTGTCTGTGTTGAGTATGTGGTGTGCCCAGACCGATGGCTTGGTGCCCTGTCCTGGGTGTATCTGCCCGCGCCCGAACGTTCTCGTCCCTGGATGGGCTGGGGGACCCCACCGCGTACCACTATAGGAGGAACAGCGGGAATATAATGAATGAATAATTGAAATGAATAATTCCAGAATAAAATGATGAATTAATTCCAGCTAGAATGATACTATTCCAAACAATAACATTTAGGTGGATGGTATGCACCCCAGAGAATTAAAAGTTATTTTTTTTTTTGTTTTTAAAAAGCCCTGGGAAAATTTTCCATCCCTAATCTTCCCCTTTATCCCCATTAGGGTCCGGGGTGGGGGGGGGGGAAACCAAGGAAAGGGGTTTCGGACGCGGGCAGATACACCCAGGACAGGGGTGCCAATATATCTCTGGGGCCCCACACTCCTTTACACCCGGAACCCCGCACATAAAAAAAACTCTAGTTCTTGGGCTGTGGGGGGGAAAGCGGGGAAAAACCCGAAAGCGAAATCTACTATTATATAATATTAAACTACTTTAAAGTAACATAAATTTTAAAATGGTTTGTTTTTTTAAAAATTATATATTTTTTAACCCCTTTTACTCATGTTTAATTCTCTTTGAATAACAAAGTCTGGTTGTAAATTTAACCCACTCTGGCCATCTTGTTTTTAAAAAAAGAAATCTAAGGAATATTCATAATTTTTTTTCTATCAAATTTAATAAATTTTGGGTGGGATGGTGGCTTAGTGGTTGGGATTTCTTTCCCCTCATTGCTAGGGTTTCCTGGTTCGAATCCCAACTGGGGGGATACAAAACTCACCAAAAACACAGACACGCACCAAAAACCCTTCTTTGGGGCTTTTTTTAGAACTTTTATTGATTTGGGTTCCCATGTTTTTTTGGGCCCGTTTTAAAAACCCGAGAACCCCGGAAAGGAAACCCCCCGCGGACAACATGGAAACTCCCCCCAGATTGGGGGTTCGATCCGGGAAACCCCCCAAAATCTTTTTTAGAGGCAAACGTGTAACCAAAAAAAACCCCCGGGGCCGCCTATACTTAAAATTCATTACTTAAAATTATATTTGATGATTCTTGAATGTATAGGTTTTTAAAAATTGATCCCCCAAGGTTTAAATTTTTTTGTAAAGGGGTTTTAAAAAAATATTTCATCAGTATTTTTTTTTCCCAATGTCTTGAATTATTTTTAAAAATGTTTTTTTTCGCTCCCCTGATTGTTCAAAAAACCGATCTTTCGGAAAACCATAAAAAAGGGGGTTAAAAATTTTTCCCATGAACTCAGGTAAAAAAAAAAATCTGAACCAAAAAACCAAAAGTGCAGGGGGATTACTAAAATTTGGTTAGGTGTTTTGTTTTGGAAATGAAAGATGCCCTGTGTTCAATCCCCCACATCTCCATCAAAAGGTTTTTAAATTTTCTGATTCTGAAATTTTTTAAATTTTTATCTATAAACTTTTTTATTAAATGAAATAGTTCGGGTCTTGTTTGTCACAAAAAAAAAACTCAAAATAACTCGGGCCCTTTTTTTAAATGCTGGGTTTTTTTCACACAATACATTCAAAAATGAGAGATGAACTAACTTTTTTTAATAAAACTGTAAAAAAAACGCCTTTAAAAAACACAGTTTTTTTTGATTTTATTTTGTTTATTTTTAAAGTATTTTGGGATTCTGTCATGATCTTTCATTTAATCTTTTTATGGATCGGGCTTCTTTTTTTTTAAAAACATCAACTGTTTTTTTTTTTAGTTTTTTTGGGTATAAATGTTTTAAAAGGTCCTTTTTCCAAATTTTCGCAGAAAAACCAAAAAAAAGTCTCCCTAAAGATCCCCCGGGGTTTCCCTTTTTTGTAAGTGCCCCTGTTTGGATAAATATTGTCGCTGAAAAATTTTTGTAAAATTGGGTCTGTTTGTAAATTGTTGTCATTGTATTTTTTATTAGAAAAAGTTTTTAATTTTTTTACTGTTCAAATTTAAACCCAAAATTTGTTAATTTTAAAATTTTATCTTTTCATTTTTTTAAGCCCAAACGGGCCCCGCATGTTTAGGGTTTTAAACCCTGGTGGCTTGGTGACCTACTGTAAAAATTTTTTTTCCAAATAGAAAAACTTCAAAAAGAATTAAGCCCCAATGAAATAAAATTTTAAAGGCACTTTGTGCCCCCTTGGTTTTAGGGGTTGGGAAATTCCTGGTTTTCACCCCAGGCGGCCCGGGTTAAAACTCCCGGTATGGGAAAAAATTTTTTTTTTTTACGGGTTTCGGGTTTTTAAAAGCCCCCTGAAAAGTTCCCAAACCCAAATTAGAATTTGGAAACATTTTGGGAAAACAAATGCTTTTTTTTCAAAAAATCCCGGGTCAATGAAAAAAAGGGGATTTTTGGGGGTATGGTTCAAAACCCCAAATTTTTATTTTGGGCCTCCTTTCCCAAAAGCCTCAAAAATCAAATTTAAAAAAAAATTCCCTCCCCTTTCTTAAAGGTTCAGAATTTTTTAAATCCGTTTGGGCCCTAGAAATCGAGCAGGTTTTTCCCCAAAGGGTTTTTTATAAAATGCTGCTTTCAGGGCGAAATGGTGTGCCGTGTTTTTCCAAAAGTGGTTAGTACTCTTGTTTTTGGGCCCAAGAAATCCGGTTTTGGCAAGCTTCCCCTTTAAAAAATTATATGTATTTTTCAAT
>JAFMOC010001629.1:0-27795 GCA_019802505.1 Corydoras sp. C115
CCCCCAAATGGGGAACCGCCCCCCTTTACCCTAATAGAGGATAAAACAGAAAAGGGGGGATGGGTTTTTTTGTGTTTGGGGGATCATGACCTTCATTCCTCATAAAATTTTCCCCAGCCCTGTGTCCCCCTTGGTCCTTTAGTTCTCCCTTTCCCCTTCCCCTTTTTCTTTACAAGGAAAATTTTTACATTTTTCTCCAATCTGGGAACTTGTTTTGTGTCCTTCACATTCATCCTTCTCCTCCCCCTTTTTCCCTAAATTTGGGGTTTTCGGGGGGGGTTCCCCCCTGCCCCATCCCGGGGAGAAAAGTTTTTTAGGGGGCTGGGGGGAAAAACACCCAGGACAGGGAGGCCCAAACCATCACTGGGCACACACACTCTATATGGGCCGCAATTTGGAAACTCAATTGCCCTTTTAAACCCATGTTTTTTGGACTCCTTTGGGGGGAAACCGGGGACCCCCCGGGGGAAACCCACGGGAACCCGGGGAAACATGGAAACTCCCCCTCGAAAGGGGATTCGAAAACCGGGGAAAAACCCTAAACCTGGAGGAAAACGGGTAAAAACCCCTAAGAGACCATACCGCCCCCCCTTTTTGCTATTTATTTTTTAAAAAAATTAAAGACAAATTTAGGGGGAAAACCGGTTGGGTTAGGGGGTTTTGGGATGTTCCCCCCTCAGCGTTAAAGGGTACCTGGGTTTTGAAAACCCCCATCTGGGGAAATTTTTCCCTGTTCTCCGGGGTCCCCCGTGGTTTCCTCCCACAGTCCAAAAACAAGGATCAAGGTCCAAATTGGGGTTCCCAAATTTCCCCATATAGAGGGGGTGTGGTTTCCCCGATAGAAAATTTCCCCCCCCCCCCCCCTGCCTGGGTGTTTTCTACCCGTGGCCCCAAACCTTCTCCTCTGGATGGACATGGAGAACACCCCCCCCCCCCCCCCCCGTGACCCTAAATAGAGGACAAAAACAAAAATTTAAAGGATGGGGGGTCATCGTTGGGAATAATAAGCCCTCTCATCCTCCATGTTGTTCCAGTAATCCCGCCGTTACCTGGAAGCCGGGGAAGCGACTCTAAACACGCCGGCGGGAGCGGGGCGGGGGCGGGGCATGTTTACACCTCCATCCATCCCTCCGAGCTTCTGAGTAAAAGTGTGAGAGAGAAGCTCGGGCGGTTCTGAAGTTATGACTCCATCAGAACCAAAACAGCAGGCTGTTTACGGAGCAGAGCGGCCGCCACACTGCAGCTGACCTCACCATGCGGGAGCCGCTCTGTTTACTACAATATAAAATAACACACACCACTGCATTCAGTAAACGAGGTGCAGAGCTGACGAACAAATAATATAATTACAAACATTAATACAGAGCCCAACGACCCCAACACCGTGTGACATCATTCAGTCAAAAACACTTAACATTAAAAACACTTTAATTACACCAACACCATCCAAACAACTGAAGTGAACCCAGAGAACATCATCCATCATCTACTGCTTTATCCTCTATTAGGGTCGCGGGGGGGGGGGGGGGGGGGGGGGGGGGGGACGTTTCGGGCGCTGGGCAGATACACCCCGGACAGGGGGCAATCTATCACTGGACACACACTGACTCACACACTCTATATGGGGCAATTTGGAGAACTCAATTGCCCTTGATCCATGTTTTTGGACTGTGGGAGGAAACCGGAGAACCCGGAGGAAACCCACACGGACACGGGGAGGACATGGAAACTCCACCCAGATGGGGATTCGAACCGGGGATCCCCAGCACTGAGAGGAGAACATGCCAACCACCAAGCCACCCTCTATTTCCATTTAAAATGAATGAAGTCCAGTTAATTCATGATAGAGACTCCATCCATTAACCTCTGCTTTATCCTCTATTAGGGTCGGGGGGGGTTCCCCATGGCCATCCAGGGGAGAACGTATCAGGCGCTGGGCAGATACACCCAGGACAGGGGGGCAATCTATCACTGAACACACACTCACACACACTCTATATGGGGAAATTTGGAGAACTCAATTGACTTGATCCATGTTTTTGGACTGTGGGAGGAAACCCACGCGGACACGGGAGAACATCTCCACCCAGATGGGGATTCGAACCGGGAATCCCTAACGCTGAGAAGAGAACATGCTAAACCACTAAGCCATCGTGCCACTGACTCAATTGTTCTTAATAATTAAAAATAAACTAGCACAAGGGTGGCATGGTGTCTTAGTGGTTTGGCATGTTCTCCTCTCAGCGTTAGGGATTCCCGGTTCGAATCCCCATCTGGGTGGAGTTTCCATGTTCTCCCCGTGTCTGCATGGGTTTCCTCCGGGTTCCTCCCACAGTCTAAAAACATGGATCAAGTTAATTGAGTTCTCCAAATTGCCCCATATAGAGTGTGTGTGTATGTCCAGTGATAGATTGGCCCCCTGTCCTGGGTGTATCTGTCCAGCGCCCGAAACGTTCTCCCCTGGATGGGCATGGGGAACCCCACCATGACCCTAATAGAGGATAAAGCTGAAGATAATGAATGAATGAATGACACGAAGAAGTTCCCATGAGTTGGAGACAAATATGACTCTAAAGAACAAGGATCTCCCGCTTTATCCTCTATTAGGGTTTAGGGGGGGTGTTCCCCATGCCCATCCAGGGGAGAACATTTTGGGCGCTGGGCAGTTACACCCAGGACAGGGCGCCAATCTATCACTGGACACACACTCAGTCACACACACACACTCTATATGGGGCAATTTGGAGAATTCATTTGACTTGATCCATGTTTTTGGACTGTGGGAGGAAACCGGAGGAAACCCATGCGGACACGGGGAGGACATGGAAACTCCACCCAGATGGGGATTCGAACCGGGGATCCTCAGCACTGAGAGGAGAACATGCTAAACCACTCCCTATTTCCATTTAAAATGAATTAAATGCAGTTAATTCATGATAGAGACTCCAAAATACATCCATCCATTAACTTCTTTCCGTATTTTGGAGTTGTGTTATTGTAACCTTAACATAAAAGACCCCCCCCCACACACACTGTTTAGGTTCCAATACTTAAAGATTATAATGTGTGAAACAAGTTGCCTCAAGGTTGCTGTGGATGAGGAGAGGAGAACCGTGGGTGCGGTGGCGCCACCTGGACACAAGCCGGGGTCCGATCAACCCCGGTTGGGTCGCCTGGGTGAGAGTGTATGATGTTTGAAAGACCCGAAACACTCCATGACCCCAGGGAACATCAACATCAACATGATGTTTGTTAGAAGAAAGATCATAAGGTTATCAAATGTAGAACATTAACATCGTCAGACATGCTTAACACAAACAGTACAATCATTCCAGGTACACTATATTGCCAAGAGTATTCGGGGGGGGGGGGGGGGGGGGGGGGGGGGGTCCCCATGCCCATCCAGGGGAGAACGTCTCGGGCGCTGGGCAGAAACACCTAGGACAGGGCGCCAATCTATCACTGGACACACACTCACTCACACACTCTATATGGGGCAATTTGGAGAACTCAATTGATCTTGATCCATGTTTTTGGACTGTGGGAGGAAACCGGAGAACCCGGAGGAAACCCACGAGGACACGGGGAGAACATGGAAACTCCACCCAGATTCGAACCGGGAATCCCTAGTGCTGAGAGGAGAACATGCTAAACCACTAAGCCACCGTGCCGCCCTACAGAGAGAACAGACGGAGCGAAACCGCAGAAAAAGTGTCAAACGGATTGGGAATCCGGCGGCACGGTGTCTTAGTGGTTTAGCATGTTCTCCTCTCAGCACTAGGGATTCCCGGTTCGAATCCCCATCTGGGTGGAGTTTCCATGTCCTCCCAGTGTCTGCGTGGGTTTCCTCCGGGTTCTCCGGTTTCCTCCCACAGTCCAAAAACATGGATTACGTCAATTGAATTCTCCAAATTGCCCCATATAGAGTGTGTGTGTGTGAGTGAGTGTGTGTCCAGTGATAGATTGCCCCCCCCTGTCCTGGGTGTATCTGCCCAGCGCCCGAGACGTTCTCCGCTGGATAGGCATGGGGGAACCATGCCGTCAGCTCACAGGTTTATAACAACCCCGCTGTCTGAGAACAGTTTAGGGAAGGCCCGTTCCAGCATCACTACATAAGCACATGGTCGGGTGAGTTTCTTCAGCCTAGAGATGAATTAGGATGTCGATTGTGAGACAGGGGCGGCACGGTGCCTTAGTGGTTTGGCATGTTCTCCTCTCAGCTCTGGGGATTCCCGGTTCGAATCCCCATCTGGGTGGAGTTTCCATGTCCTCCCCGTGGGTTTCCTCCGGGTTCTCCGGTTTCCTCCCACAGTCCAAAAACATGGATCAAGGTGAATTGAGTTCTCTAAATTGCCCCATATAGAGTGTGTGTGTGAGTGAGTGTGTGTCCAGTGATAGATTGCCCCCCTGTCCTGGGTGTATCTGCCCAGCGCCCCAAACGTTCTCCCCTGGATAATGGATGGATGTAATGTGAGACAGGTCCTCACCCATCATCAGTACCCGACCTCACAAAGACGACCCGGGACTGCACTGGATGACTCCAAAATCATGATTTAAATAAAGCTTTATAGTTCAAAATGCAAAAATAAACAAAACTAACATAAAAGCAGATAAAAACATCGGCATCTACACACACACACACACACACACACAGTATACACACACACACACACACACACACACACACACAGTACACACACACACACACTATACACACACACCGTCACAGAGTGCTGAGGAATTCTTTCACCTGAAAACACAAAGAGAGCAGCAGCAGCACTGAATCAGTGAGAGAATCAAGTACATATGACTCTGAATCATTTGGTTCTTCTATAATCTACCTTTTCCAGCATGTCAGCACATTTCACCGAGTTCTCCTTAAAGTCATCGTTCACGTCCAGGGTGAGAACCGGAACCTCACTCAGGTACTCAAAGTCCGTACTGCACACACACACACACACACACACACACACACAGGTCAATAGGATCACAGGGGAAACTATGCAGCTCTGTGGGAACAGTTTGGGGAACATGAGGAACATCACTTTGTCCTGACCTCCACTCCATTCAACAGATATGGGATGAATTAGAACTGAAACTGGGAACCAGGTCCTCTGCTCCAGCATCAGTGTCTCACAGATGGTGTTCACACACACACACACACACACACACACACACACACACACACACACACACACACACACACACACACACACACACACACACACACACACACACACACACACACACACACACACACACACACACACACACACCTTCTTAAAGGAGTGCTGCACTGTAATTAGTTTCTGGTTCTTCTGTCCATTAAGAGTGTTTATGTGCATATACATAAATAAAAAGAAATATATATATATATATAGGGCGGCACGGTGGCTTAGTGGTTTAGCATGTTCTCCTCTCAGCCCTAGGGATTCCCGGTTCGAATCCCCATCTGGGTGGAGTTTCCATGTTCTCCCCGTGTCTGCGTGGGTTTCCTCCGGGTTCTCCGGTTTCCTCCCACAGTCCAAAAACATGGATCAAGTCAATGGAGTTCTCCAAATTGCCCCATATAGAGTGTGTGTGTGTGAGTGAGTGTGTGCCCAGCGATGGATTGGCGTCCTGTCCTGGGTGTATCTGCCACCCCCCCCCCCGACCCTAATGGAGGATAAAGCGGGAGATAATGAATGAATATATATATATGTATATGTACATATACTGAAGTACTGAGCTGTACAGTAATCCCCCACATATCACCGCGGATACGTTAGAGAGCTCGCCATGTAGGGGGAAAAAAATTATTGTATTATTTATATGTTTAAAGTCTCGTTAGCCCCGCCCACACTCATATAAACATTTCATATGCCTTCATATTAAACACTTTCAAAACGATTAAACTTCAGCCAATGTTTTAACATAATAGAGTGAAAAATGTCACCACAATACTACAAAAAACAAAAAAACCCGACATATATATACAGAATTATATCAATTAAAAAAATAAACCTGTGATTCTGCGATACTCTCCATATACTGTAGTGGAGGAGCCACAGTTCAGGCTTTTAATAAAACTGCACACACCCACACCCCCCCCTCGTACTGAAATCCTAACAAACTGTGAGGTCCATACCACAGTGTAACATTCATTCATTCATTCATTATCTCCCGCTTTATCCTCTATTAGGGTCGCGGTGGGGTTCCCCATGCCCATCCAGGGGAGAACGTCTCGGGCGCTGGGCAGATACACCCAGGACAGGGCGCCAATCCATCGCTGGGTACACACCTCAAACACACTTTATATGGGGCAATTTAGAGAACTCAATTAACTTGATCCATGTTTTTGGACTGTGGGAGGAAACCGGAGAACCCAGAGGAAACCCACGCGGATTCGGGGAGAACATGGAAACTCCACCCAGATGGGGATTCGAACCGGGAATCCCTAGACAGTGTAACATGAAACAGGAATTTCGTGTAGCGTTGCACCCCTAATATGATGTGGACGTACCTCAGGGTTCGATGCTGTAACCAGGACTCGTGTTTATAGTGTAATTTCTCCAGATATTCAAGAGGGATGCCCTGTTCCTCATCTCTTCCTCTGAGACGCAGCCTCTCCAAACACCTCTGATACAACACACACACGAGAAATACACTTACATCACATCCTGTAAACAAAGTCATTCCAATAGCTGCATCATTAATTCACGACATAATAATAATAATAATAATAATAATAATACATTTATTTTATATGCGCCTTTCTGTCACTCAAGGACACCTTACAAAAGTGCAAACATTTTGACACATGACAGGTGAGTACAGACGGGTGGATGTATGGGTGGGTGTGTGGGTGAGCAGGGTGTGTGGGTGTGTGGGTGAGCAGGGTGGTAGATGGTGCAGTACCTCAGGTTTGGCACGCAGGTAGATGATGCCATCCAGCTGGATGTGCTGACAGAAGCGCTGATGGAGCCAGCTGTGCCAGTCCTGATAGATCGCCCACTCAGTCTCATTCATACACTCACTCTCATACAGGTTCGCTGCAAAGATGTATCTGCACACACACACACACACACACACACCATACACATTATACACACACACCCACCAAACTTATACCAAAATTATACACACACACACATTATACACACCCACCATACACATTATACACACACACTCTGTAAAGATATACACACACATTATACACACCCTCCATACACATTATACGCACACAGTCTGTAAAGATACACACACACACACACTCACATTATATACACACACACCATACACATTATACACACACCCACCATACATATTACACACACATACCAAACTAATTATACACACACACTCTGTAAAGATATACACACCCACCTTACACATTATACACACACACTCTGTAAAGATGTACTTACACACACATTATACACACCCACCATACACATTATACACACACTCTAAAGATACACACACACACACACCATACACATTATACACACACACTCTGTAAAGATGTACGTACACACACATTATACACACACACCATACACATTATACACACACTCTAAAGATACACACACACACACACACACCATACACATTATACACACACACTCTGTAAAGATGTACGTACACACACATTATACACACACACCATACACATTATACACACACTCTAAAGATATACACACACACACACACCATACACATTATACACACACACTCTGTAAAGATGTACGTACACACACATTATACACACACACCATACACATTATACACACACTCTAAAGATATACACACACACACACCATACACATTATACACACACACTCTGTAAAGATGTACGTACACACACATTATACACACACACACCATACACATTATACACACACTCTAAAGATATACACACACACACACCATACACATTATACACACACACTCTGTAAAGATGTACGTACACACACATTATACACACACACCATACACATTATACACACACTCTAAAGATATACACACACACACACACACCATACACATTATACACACACTCTAAAGATATACACACACACACACCATACACATTATACACACACACTCTGTAAAGATAAACACACACACACACACACACACACATTATACACACACCCACCATACACATTATACACACACTCTGTAAAGATATACTCACACATACACACACTCTTTAAATATGTACACACACACATTATACACACACTCTGTAAAGATGTATACACACACACACACACACACACACACACACACACAGAGATCACACACACACCTGTCGCTGTAGACTGATCTCTCGTAGAACAGTGCCGGGTTCTCGGCCTGGTGCAGCTTTCCGTGGGTGGAGTTGATCTGGGCGCGCACGCGGCTCATGCAGGCGTAGCTCTGGAAGGTGTAGGCCCAGCGCTCGGGCTTCTCGTACATCATCTGCAGGACGTTCCCCCCACTCTTCTGAGACGTGGTCAGCTCCTGACCCACACACACACACACACACACACACACACAGGGTTATGGATGGTACCATCTGCACGGTCCCTCGGGGGACAGGGTGTTAAAAACAGCAGCTGGGTGCAGAGCTGGTGGATGGACAGCTGCTGTTTTTCTTTTCTTTTTTTTTTTAAATAACATCCCTTTTTACTGAAAATGTTTAAGAATATTTTACACTGCAGATACACCTGAAAGTGACAATACAACAGATGTGTTCAGTACAATACAGTTTAGACAAAAAAACAAAAAAAACAGGCGCTGAGTAACAGAAAACAGCCTCCCCAACCCCGTCATCAACATACACATGCGTACAGACGCCCTTAGATTAAGCATACAAGATCAACGTACATACCGAACCCGTATGACCTCGCAGATACAACAGATTAAACATCGAATAACAATAGCAGCAGCCTGTTTCCACCCCAACATCAAATACAGAGGATGGATGGAAAAATAATAATAAAAAACTTATGTGTATGTATATATATCCATCCATTATCTTACATCCATTATATTGGGTATTGGGGGGGGGGGTTCCCCCATGCCCATCCAGTGGAGAACGTTTCGGGCGCTGGGCAGATACACCCAGGACTGGGCGCCATTCCATCACTGGACACACACTCACTCACACAGACACACTCTATATGGGGCAATTTGGATAATCTAATTGACTTGATCCATGTTTTTGGACTGTGGAGAACCCAGAGGAAACCCACGCAAACACGGGGAGAACATGCAAACTCCACCCAGATGGGGATTCGATTCGAACCGGGAATCCCTAGTGCTGAGAGGAGAACATACTATAAGCCACCGTGCCGCCCTATAATATATATATATATATATACTATATTCATTCATTCATTCTCTTCTGCTTTATACTATATTAGGGGGGGGGGGTTCCCCATGCCCATCCAGTGGAGAACGTTTCGGGCGCTGAGTAGATACACCCAGGACAGGAGGGCAATCCATCGCTGGGCACACAGACACACTCTATATGGGGCAATTTGGAGAACTCAATTGACCTGATCCATGTTTTTTGGACTGTGGGAGGAAACCAGAGAACCCAGAGGAAACCCACGCGGACACGGGGAGAACATGGAAACTCCACCCAGATTGGGATTCGAACTGGGAATCCCTAGTGCTGAGAGGAGAACATGCTAAACCACTAAGCCACCATGCCACCCTATATATATATAGTTAAGAAATAATAATAATAAAAAAGAAAATACAAATGAATTATACCCGGTGTGGGCGGCACGGTGACTTGGCATGTGGTTTGGCATGTTCTCCTCTCAGCACTAGGGATTCCCGGTTCGAATCCCCATCTGGGTGGAGTTTCCATGTTCTGCCCGTGTCCGCGTGGGTTTCCTCCGGGTTCTCTGGTTTCCTGCCCCAGTCCAAAAACATGGATCAAGTCGATTGAGTTCTCCAAATTGCCCCATATAGAGTGTGTCTGTGTGAGTGAGTGAGTGTGTGCCCAGCAATGGATTGGCGCCCTGTCCTGGGTCTGTCTGCCCGGCGCCCGGGGCGTTCTCCCCTGGATGGGCATGGGGAACCCCACCCGTGACCCTAATAGAGGATAAAGCGGGAGATAATGAATGAATGAATGAATGAATATACCCGGTGTTTTTCTGAATGTGTTTTTCTGAATGTTCTCTGGAAAGCTCACCTGGAACTCGCAGTGCTGTGTTTGCACGTTGCACCAGCGGGCGATGGGTTCGGGCACCACGGCCCACGCCCGGTCCTGCTCCTGCAGCAGGCGCACAAACGTGGACTTCCCCGCCGCTGGGAGTGAAAACACAAAGTGTGAGAGACGCACAGCTGACCGACGAGCAATTAAAACTGGATGTATATCTCCAGGGAACCCTGGATAAATTGCCCCTATAATACAGTGTGTCTGTGTATTGTGTTGCCAATCCCTGGCAACACTGCCCCTATATAGTGTGTGTCCAGCGATGAATTGGTGCCCTGTCCTGGGGGTATCTGCTCAGCGCTAGAAGGTTCTTCCCAGATGGCCAGGAGAACCCCCTCCAGCATAGGATTAAGCAGAAGATAATAGACAGTTACATAAATTGCCCCATATAATGTGTGTGAGTGAGTGCCTATCCTGGGTGTAGATGGATTAATTGTCTAAATTGCCCCTATTATAGTGTGTGTGCCCCGCAATAGATTGGTGCCCTGTCCTGGGTAGATCTGCCCAGCGCCCAAAACTGCCTTCCCTGGTTCGTCCCTCAGCGCTGGGGGTTCCCGGTTCGAATCCAAATCTGGGTGGAGTTTGCATGTTCTCCCCGTGTCCGCGTGGGTTTCCTCCCACAGTCCAAAAACACAGATCAAGGTCAAGTGAATTCTCCAAATTGCCCCATATAGAGTGTGTGCCCAGCGATAGATTGCCCCCCTGTCCTGGGTGTATCTGCCCAGCGCCCGAAATGTTCTCCCCTGGATGGGCATGGGGAACCCCCCGCCCCCCGCTACCCTAACATAGGATAAAATAATGGATGAATGAATATATTTATATATATATAAATAACAACTTCCTGTTGTTTGGCTGATGACGCTTCAATATTAATACACTTTAATCCCGCATATTTAATGAGGGTGTGCATTAATACACTTGAATCCCGCATATTTAATGAGGGTGTGCATTAATACTTTAATCCCGCATATTTAATGAGGGTGAACATTAATACACTTTAATCCCGCATATTTAATGAGGGTGAACATTAATACACTTTAACCCCGCATATTTAATGAGGGTGTGCATTAATACACTTTAATCCCGTATATGTAATGAGGGTGAACATTAATACCCTTTAATCCCGCATATTTAATGAGGGTGAACATTAATACACTTTAATCCCGCATATTTAATGAGGGTTAACATTAATATCCTTTAATCCCGTATATTTAATGAGGGTGAACATTAATACACTTGAATCCCGCATATTTAAAGAGTGTGTGCATTAATAAACTTTAATCCCGCATATTTAATGAGGGTGTGCATTAATACACTTTAATCCCGCATATTTAATGAGGGAGAACATTAATACACTTTAACCCCGCATATTTAACGAGGGTGAACATTAATACACCTAAATCCCGCATATTTAATGAGGGTTATCATTAATACACCTAAATCCCGCATATTTAATGAGGGTTATAATTAAAACACTTTAATCCCGCATATTTAATGAGGGTTATCATTAAAACACTTTAATCCCGCATATTTAATGAAGGTGAACATTAATACACTTTAATCCCGCATATTTAATGAGGGTTATCATTAAAACACTTTAATCCCGCATATTTAATGAAGGTGAACATTAATACACTTTAATCCCGCATATTTAATGAGGGTTATCATTAGTAAATGTGAATAATGAGTAAAGACGGCGCAGGACGCGTCGAACGAGGCGGTAACGGACTCACCGATGTTGCCCTCGATGGCAACGCGGCGGAGCTTGTTGCCCCGCGGCTGGTCGGGGGGGCTGGGGCTGGGGCAGGTTCTCTTCGGGGTTCGGAACATCCTGAGGTGCTCGGTGCGGCGCGCGCTCGGCTCTGACAGAAACCCCGCCAAACCCGCGGCTTTCCCGCTTAGAACTCCGAACTGAGCGCGAGGGCCAATCACAGAGCGGCGTGGAGCGCATGCGCGGAACTCTCACTCATGTCGTAACCGTCGCGTAGCTCTGAGGTAAACTTTATAACGCGCGTCATAACGCTTCAGCTCGTGTAATGCAGGCGTTATAACGCTGAATCAAACCACAACGACGTGGTGGGGCGTCACACGGCGAAAAACATCCATCCCCATGCCCATCCAGGGGAGAACGTTTCGGGCGCTGGGCAGATACACCCGGGACAGGGGGGCAATCTATCACTGGACACACACTCATTCACACAGACACACTCTATATGGGGCAATTTGGAGAACTCAATTGACCTTAATCCATGTTTTTGGACTGTGGGAGGAAACCGGAGAACCCGGAGGAAACCCACACAGACACGGGGAGAACATGGAAACTCCACCCAGATGGGGATTCGAATCGGGAATCCCTAGTGCTGAGAGGAGAACATGCCAAACCACTATATGGGGCGGCACGGTGGCTTATATATATATATATATAATATATATATATATATATATATATATATATATATGGCAGTGCATTGGTGTCCCACATTTTCCCACACAAACATAGTCTACATGCAAACTCCACCCAGATGGGGATTCGAACTGGGAACCCCTAGTGCTGAGAGGAGAACATGCCAAACCACTAAGCCACCGTGCCGCCCCATATATATATATATATATATATATGGCAGTGCATTGGTGTTCCACATCATCCCACACAAACATAGTCTACATGCAAACTCCACCAAGATTGGGATTCGAACTGGGAACCCCTAGTGCTGAAAGGAGAACATGCCAACCACTAAGCCACCGTGCCACTCCTGGTGAAAAACAATGTTGAAAAATCTTAAATCGGTCACTTCAGTGACTAAACAAAAACACAAATCAATTTACAACGTTCTGAATTTAAATCGTTTAAAGTCTTTTAAATTGAAAGCATTTTTAACATGAAATTCGCAGTCAAACTGATAAGAATCCATTCATTTTGTTCTGCTCAATTCCATCATCGGGTCGTGGAGGGTCCACTGGAGAACATAAACCCAGGACAGGGTGCCAAACTATCGCTGGGCACACCCTCACATTATAAAGGGCAATTTGGAGCTGCCAATTTACCTTGAATCCATGTTTTTGGATTGTGGGAGGAAACCGGAGAACCCGGAGGAAACCCACACGGACTCTGGAAGAACATGAAAACTCCACGATTCGAACCTGGATCCCCAGCATCGAGAGGCAGACGTGCGAAGCACTACGCCACCTAATATAAATAAAAATAAAAACATTTTAAAAGGAAAGATTAGGAATTCATTTAGATCAGCAAAAGAATGTTTATCCATTCATTATCTCTCGCTTTATCCTATATTAGGGTCGTGGGGGGGGTTCCCCCATGCCCATCCAGGGGAGAACGTCTCGGGCGCTGGGCAGATACACCCAGGACAGGACGCCAATCTATCACTGAACACACACTCACTCACACAGACACACTCTATATGGGGCAATTTGGAGAACTCAATTGACGTGATCCATGTTTTTGGACTGTGGAAGGAAACCGGAGAACCCAGAGGAAACCCACGCAGACACGAGGAGGACATGGAAACTCCACCCAGATGGGGATTCGAACTGGGAATCCCTAGTGCTGAGAGGAGAACATGCCAACCACTAAGCCCGCAAAAGAATGTATGGATGGCAAATTGATGGGAGTGGAAGGTCAGCGGTCATGGAGTTGGGCAATCAATCAGAGGGTTGGGGGTTCAAATCCCAGGTCCAACGTGTGTCCTTGATCAAGACCCTTAACCCTCATAGTGTGCTGTATGAACCCCGTTGTTCTGATCCCAACCAATTGGGATACTGCAAGTCACTTTGGATAAAAGGGCTAAATTTCCATCCATCCATTATCTTCTGCTTTATCCTCTATTAGGGTCGCGGGTGGTGGGGGGGGGGGGGGTTCCCCATGCCCATCCAGGGGAGAACGTTTCGGGCGCTGGGCAGATACACCCTGGACAGGACGCCAATCTATCACTGAACACACACTCACTCACACAGACACACTCTATATGGGGCAATTTGGAGAACTCAATTGACGTGATCCATGTTTTTGGACTGTGGAAGGAAACCGGAGAACCCGGAGGAAACCTACACAGACACGGGGGGGGGGGGATGCTCCTCATGCCCATCCAGGGGAGAATGTTTTGGGCGCTGGGCAGATACACCCAGGACAGGGGGGCAATCTATCACTGGGCACACACTCACTCACAAAGACACACTCTATATGCGGCAATTTGGAGAACTCAATTGACTTGATCCATGTTTTTGGATTGTGGGAGGAAATCGGAGAACCCGGAGGAAACCCACACGGACACGGGGAAAACATGGAAACTCCACCCAGATGGGGATTCAAAACGGGAATCCTTAGTGCTGAGAGGAGAACATGCTAAACCACTAAGCCACCGTACCGTAAATATGATTAAAGGTAAATGTAATGGAGGTCAGAAAAGAGGTTCATCAGAAGGTGAAGGTGGTGGAGAAGGTGGAGATGGAGAACACAGATGGGTTGTGGTGACCGCCGATGCACAGAGCTCACTGAAGAAGTGATGAAGCTACAACAGAGGAGTTCTTATCTGATAGACAGCATTTATTTTTGTAAAACATCAGTAGCAGGTCATCTCAGAGACACCATTCTGCGTCCACTGGAATTAAAAACATCTGTAACTCTAACATCCAGCTGCAGGGAAAATAGCTCTCATCATCAACAGAGATATAAACATCTACACTATCAGATCCAATCATACAAAGTTGGCACATTTTACACAAAAGGGAAACAAATTTACTTCAACGCTGGAAATGCCACGTTTCAATATATGCATTTCAGCCAAAAGTATGTAGACGCGTGGTCGTCTGGGGTCTGCTTCAGGAATGTGAATGACGCCACAATTATAACCTGCGCACGTCTTTAATACAGGTGTACAATTAAAATCATAAAGTCCTACTCGTCCGACTATTAAAACGCCACTATTTTGCAATAAGCTGGGCATTTAGTTCGCGTCTACAAACTTTTGGCATGTTGACGTATGTACTTGATGGATATGAAAAGCGAAACGCACCAGCGTTGCCGTAGCGATCCAGCGGGACGTATTTAACCACTTTTGTTACTTCAAGGACTTTTACTTTATATTAAATAGTCGCACAACTTTGTCTTCGTAAAATCTAATGAACACTGAAGGCACGTTTGCATTCCTATATCGATAAATATAGGGGGGGGGGGGGGGTTCCCCATGCCCATCCATGGGAGAACATCTCGGGCGCTGGGCAGATAGACCCAGGACAGGACGTCAATCCATCGCTGGGCACACACTCACTCACACTCTATATGGGGCAATTTGGAGAACTCAATGGACTTGATCCATGTTTTTGGACTGTGGGAGGAAACCGGAGAACCCGGAGGAAACCCACGCGGACACGGGGAGGACATGGAAACTCCACCCAGATGGGGATTCGAACCGGGAATCCCTAGTGCTGAGAGGAGAACATGCTAAACCACTAAGCCACCCTCGATAAATACTGTCAAACTAAATACTTTGACAACTGTAACAATGTATCCATCACTGTCCACTTTCTTCCTCGAGGCGTCAAGCACAACGTCCACTAGAGGGCAGTCAAGACGGCAGACGAGAGCTACAGTAGAGGAGTTCGTAATTAAGTGGACAAATGGTGAATTTTAATTAGCGACAAAGACCTGCAATAGAACAGTATCTGATTAATTATTACACTAGTTACTAAAAAAAAAAACAATAAAATAATAAACCATCTGTTACTTTGTTGGGTCAATTACTCTAAAATAACGACCCACTGACCTCTTAACATAACTAACGGACCAATCAGAATCGAGTTTCAATTACACTATAATTACACTATATCGAGTTTGAATTACACTATAAAGTAGCGTGGGGGATTTAGCACTAAAAATAAGCTCCCAATACAAAAGTGGTTAAATACGTTTCTCCTGCAGCTGAATTCGCGTGCTGCGTGCGCAGCGTTAGCGTTAGCGTTAGCTGCGCGTCGAGCCGACCGGTGTGAAAAGCTGGTGAGTCGGCGCTTTGCACAGCTAACAGCGGCTAGCTCTCACGCACGCCGCGGCATTTTAAAAGGCGAGTTGTGTTCCGTCACACCTCTGAAAAGCCTTCCACTCTCCAAATGGAACGGCGAGGGAGATTTGATTACCGGCCTTAACGAGCGGCAGAGCAAAATAATTTAGCCTCTTAATTGCATAGGAAAATAGACTTTGCGTATTTTCTTTCGTCGTCGTCGTCACGCGTGCGCCGACAGGTCGAGGACATCAAGCTCAAAACATAAAAATAAAAAGGAGTGTCAAAAATATTTCCGAACACTGAGATCTGAAGGTTCCGGCTTCGAAAATACCAAAAAAAAACGTTAAGAATTTTAAAAAAAATGCAAACTAAACGACAAATAAACGAACAGCTAATTAAAGCTAGCTAGAGCCCCGGGGTTCCCAGTGGTGTAAAGAACACTAGAGTCGGCGCGGACCCCGGAGCAGACGTGGTAGAAGACGCAAGAGCGACCCGGAGTGATTTAAAAAATAAAATAAAATAATAATAAAAAATAAAAAAAAAGAGAAGGCGTGTGAGCGCGCGCGTCCTATCCCGTCGCTCTATCTGTCCTTGGTGGTCAGTTTGTCGATCAGCTCCTGGAGCGGCGCCAGCTCCTTGCGATCGATCAGGTTAAACTCCTGCGAGAGAAAACACAACACATTAAAGACGTTCACACAGGTCCTGTTAAACATTCAGGGGGCGTTACCGCGGTTACGGCTGACGACGTCTGATTGGTTGAAATTTATGTCCATAGTAACCGAGTGTGATTTTTTTTTATTGTATTTCTTTGATGGATGAAATCATACAGGTCAGAGTATAGAGTCCGGCACTCCCTCGCCGGCCACGACTAAGGTTCCGTCTGGGTCCACTGTATCGGTTCTACTGACCGATACAGTGGAAATAGTCGCACAACTTTGTCTTCGTAAAATCTAATGAAGACTGAAGGCACGTTTGCATTCCTATATCGATAAATACTCATTCATTCATTATCTCCCGCTTTATCCTCTATTAGGGTCGCGGGGGGGGGTTCTCCATGCCCATCCAGGGGAGAACGTCTCGGGCGCTGGGCAGATAGACCCAGGACAGGACGCCAACCCATCGCTGGGCACACACTCACTCACACAGACACACTCTATTTGGGGCAATTTGGAGAATTCAATTGACTTGATCCATGTTTTTGGACTGTGGGAGGAAACCGGAGAACCCGGAGGAAACCCACGCGGACACGGGGAGGACATGGAAACTCCACCCAGATGGGGATTCGAACTGGGAATCCCTAGTGCTGAGAGGAGAACATGCTAAACCACTAAGCCACTCTCGATAAATACTGTCAAACTAAATACTTTGACAACTGTAACAATGTATCCATCACTGTCCACTTTCTTCCTCGAGGCGTCAAGCACAACGTCCACTAGAGGGCAGTCAAGACGGCAGACGAGAGCTACAGTAGATCAGCTGTTAAACATTCAGGGGGCGTTACCGCGGTTACGGCTGACGACGTCTGATTGGTTGAAATTTATGTCCATAGTAACCGAGTGTGATTTTTTTTTATTGTATTTCTTTGATGGATGAAATCATACAGGTCAGAGTATAGAGTCCGGCACTCCCTCGCCGGCCACGACTAAGGTTCCGTCTGGGTCCACTGTATCGGTTCTACTGACCATATGGACTTTGTCCTGAGGTCCCTGTGGGTCAGGACCCTCTCGTGTGTTATTAGGGTGGTGGATGATTCACAGTACTGCATGGTGAGGTGGTGGTTACAGTTTGAAAACACGCCGATTCAGCACCCCGGCGCCACCCGGAGGACGTCGGCGGCGCGGCCGGTGTTTTGATTATAAAGTGAAACTCGGCCGGTTTCCTTCCTGCGCCGCCCACGCGCTCCGATCTACTGAGGCAGCGGAAGCCGAGCCCGGGGGTGTCGGGGGGGGGGGGCAAGAGCGAGATAGAGGTTTGATGTTCTGCAGAGCGACAGAACAGGAACCTCTGCAGAACATGGTGAGAACGCTGGACATGCAGAACATGGTGAGAAAGCTGGACATCAGAACATGGTGAGAACGCTGGACATCAGAACATGGTGAGAACGCTGGACATCAGAACATGGTGAGAACGCTGGACATCAGAACATGGTGAGAACGCTGGACATCAGAACATCATGAGAACGCTGGAGATCCACGCCGATAAGACTCGAACCGTGAGGTCGCGTTTCCTTAAAGCAGGTTCGGTGTAAAGAAATGAACACTGTGCATGCACTCTCTGACCTCCGGGGGCAGCAGAGAGCTGTTCACTCTCCACCTGTATTAAAGGCAGAGATAAAAATCCTGGGGCGGCACGGTGGCTTAGTGGTTTGGCATGTTCTCCTCTCAGCACTAGGGATTCCTGGTTTGAATCCCCATCTGGGTGGAGTTTGCATGTTCTCCCCGTGTCCCCGTGGGTTTCCTCCGGGTTCTCCGGTTTCCTCCCACAGTCCAAAAACATGAATCAAGGTCTAACTGAGTTCTCCAAATTGCCCCATATAGAGTGTGTGTGTGAGTGAGTGTGTTTAGTGATAGATTGCCCCCCCTGTCCTGGGTGTATCTGCCCAGCGCCCGAAACGTTCTCCCCTGGATGGGCATGGGGAACCCCCCCCCCCCCCCGCGACCCTAATAGAGGATAAAGCTGAAGATAATGGATGGATGGATAAAAATCCTGAAAGCATGTGCACATGGAGGGGTCACTCCACCCGGGGCGTGGCAGCTCAGTGTTGACCCTAACCGCCCCCCCCCCGCCCCCGCCCACCCCCACCCCCCAAAACAGTCTTTGAATCTCGCCAAGTCAGAGTCCAACTCTCATTGGTCCGGGATCTTCAACCTTTAAGTTGAGGAACACTCACACACTGCACCACCACCATGTCTGCAGTACCGACATTCATCCACCACCCTAAAGAATGGATGGAGGGGGGGGGGGGGGGGGGGGGGGCTGTTCACTTCCTTTAAAAAAGACAAATGCGGAATGTAAATGGTGACAGGAAGGACGTGTGTCCTCGGACGTCTCGTCCCGGGAGCCTGATAAAGTTATTTTGGTCCCCAAAACGTCCCCATCCCCACTGCATCACACTCCACCCCCCCCCCCACACACACACACACACATACACCCACCCAACCAACTGCATCACACTCCACCCCCCACCCCCCCCCCACACACACATACACCCAACCAACTGCATCACACTCCATCCCCCCCCCCCCCCCCACACACACACACCCAACCAACCAACTGCATCACACACACCCCCCCACGCACACACCCAACCAACCAACTGCATCACACTCCACCCCCCCCCCCCCCACACACACACACACACACACACATACACCCACCCAACCAACCAACTGCATCACACTCCACCCCCCACCCCCCCCCACACACACACACACACACACATACACCCACCCAACCAACCAACTGCATCACACTCCACCCCCCACCCCCCCTCACACACACACATACACCCACCCAACCAACTGCATCACACTCCACCCCCCCCCCCCCCACACACACACACACCCAACCAACCAACTGCATCACCCCCCCCCACACACACACCCAACTGCATCACACTCCACCCCCCCCCACACACACACACCCAACCAACCAACTGCATCACCCCCCCCCCACACACACCCAACTGCATCACACTCCACCCCCCCACACACACACACACACCCACCCAACCAACTGCATCACCCCCCCACACACACACACCCAACTGCATCACACTCCACCCCCCCCCCCCCCCACACACACACACCCAACCAACCAACTGCATCACCCCCCCCACACACACACCCAACTGCATCACACTCCACCCCCCCCCCCACACACACACACACCCAACCAACCAACTGCATCACCCCCCCACACACACACACCCAACTGCATCACACTCCACCCCCCCCACACACACACACCCACCCAACCAACCAACTGCATCACACCCCACCCCCCCCCCACACACACCCAACTGCATCACACCCCCCCCCACACACCCAACTGCATCACACTCCACCCCCCCCCCACACACACCCCCACCCACCCAACCAACTGCATCACACTCCCCCCCCCCCCCCCCACACACACACACACACCCAACTAACCAACTGCATCACACTCCACCCCCCCCCCACACACCCAACCAACTGCATCACACTCCACCCCCCCCCACACACACACACACACACACACACACACACCCAACCAACCAACTGCATCACACTCCACCCCCCCCCCCCCCCCACACACACACCCAACCAACTGATACAGAGTGTCTCTTTAACGCTCTGAACACAATGAATACAAGGAAGGAAACACACACACACACACACACACACACACACACACACACACACACACACACACACACACACACGCCGCTCGTCCACCCGAATACCTGCACGAAGAAGATGAAGTGCTTGAAGGAGGTGTTGAGGTGCGCCTCCTCCTGCAGCTGCATCACCGAGTCAAAGTGCTGGTGGTAGATGTGCGCGTACACGCGGAACAGACGCTTCAGGATCGTCTTGGCCACCGACATGAAGTTCTTGGGGAAGGGGACGCCTGCGGGGGTGGGAGGGGGGGTGAGATGACACGGTGACATCAGCACAGGGCGTGGTCAGTGTGGGGGGTGGGGGGGGGGTCTGAGTTACCGATCTTGGAGGGGAAGAGGGTCTCGTCGTCCAGCTGGTCCTGAACCCACGTCATCAGATAATCGATGTATTTGGGAGCCGAGCATTTGATCGGCTTCTTGATGTTCGTCCCGTCGGCCCAGTGGTACTCGTACCTGACACACACCAGCAGAGGGCGTCGTTACAGCGTTACACACACACACACACACACACACACACTCACGCTGTTCCACATAGACCAGCAGAGGGCGTCATTACAGCGTTACACACACACACACACACACACTCCTGCACACACACCAGCAGAGGGCGTCGTTACAGCGTTACACACACACGTACACACACACACACACACGCGCATGCACACACACACTCACGCTGTTGCACATAGACCAGCAGAGGGCGTCGTTACAGCGTTACACACACACACACACACACACACACACACACACACACACACTCACGCTGTTCCACATAGACCAGCAGAGGGCGTCATTACAGCGTTACACACACACACACGTACACACACACACACACACACGCACGCTGTTCCACATAGACCAGCAGAGGGCGTCATTACAGCGTTACACACACACACACTCACTCTTGTACACACACACACACACACTCACTCTTGTACACACACACACACACATTCACTCACTCTTGTACACACACACACACACACACACACAGACACACTCACTTGGGTCCTGCTGACATCACAGGGCAGCTCTCTTCAGAGCAGAAGTCAGTGATGGTTCCATAAAGCATGTTGATCTGATTGAAGAAATCCACAGCTGTAGAACACACACACACACACACACACACACACACACACACAGAGACACACACACACACACAGAGACACACACACACACACACACACACACACACACACAGAGACACACACACACACACAGAGACACACACACACACACACACACACACACACACACAGAGACACACACACACACACACACACAGAGACACACACACACAGACACACACAGAGACACACACACACAGACACACACACAGACACACACACACACAGAGACACACACACACACACAGAGACACACACACACACAGAGACACACACAGAGACACACACGCACACAGAGACACACACACACACACACACAGAGACACACACACACACACACACACACAGAGACACACACACACACAGAGACACACACAGAGACACACACGCACACAGAGACACACAGAGAGAAGAGTGGTGGTGGATCAGACTGCTTTGGTTGTGGGTGGAGTGTGGGTGGAGTGTGAGTGGAGTGTGGGTGGAGTGTGGGTGGTGCATTGTGCGTGGAGTGTGGGTGGAGTGTGGGTGGAGTGTGAGTGGAGTGTGAGTGGAGTGTGGGTGGTGCATTGTGGGTGGAGTGTGGGTGGAGTGTGGGTGGAGTGTGGGTGGTGTATTGTGGGTGGAGTGTAGGTGGAGTGTGGGTGGAGTGTGGGTGGTGTATTGTGGGTGGAGTGTGGGTGGAGTGTGGGTGGAGTGTGGGTGGAGTGTGGGTGGAGCATTGTGGGGTGATTGTGGGTGGAGTGTGGGTGGAGTGTGGGTGGTGTATTGTGGGTGGAGTGTGGGTGGAGTGTGGGTGGAGCATTGTGGGGTGATTGTGGGTGGAGTGTGGGTGGAGTGTGGGTGGTGTATTGTGGGTGGAGTGTGGGTGGAGTGTGAGTGGAGCATTGTGGGGTGATTGTGGGTGGAGTGTGGGTGGAGTGTGGGTGGTGTATTGTGGGTGGAGTGTGGGTGGAGTGTGGGTGGTGCACTGTGGGTGGAGTGTGGGTGGAGTGTGGGTGGAGTGTGGGTGGAGCATTGTGGGGTGATTGTGGGTGGAGTGTGGGTGGAGTGTGGGTGGTGTATTGTGGGTGGAGTGTGGGTGGAGTGTGGGTGGAGTGTGGGTGGAGCATTGTGGGGTGATTGTGGGTGGAGTGTGGGTGGTGTATTGTGGGTGGAGTGTGGGTGGAGTGTGGGTGGTGCACTGTGGGTGGAGTGTGGGTGGAGCATTGTGGGTGGAGCATTGTGGGTGGAGTGTGGGTGGAGCATTGTGGGTGGAGTGTGGGTGGTGTATTGTGGGTGGAGTGTGGGTGGAGTGTGGGTGGAGCATTGTGGGGTGATTGTGGGTGGAGTGTGGGTGGAGTGTGGGTGGTGTATTGTGGGTGGAGTGTGGGTGGAGTGTGGGTGGAGTGTGGGTGGAGCATTGTGGGGTGATTGTGGGTGGAGTGTGGGTGGAGTGTGGGTGGTGTATTGTGGGTGGAGTGTGGGTGGAGTGTGGGTGGAGCATTGTGGGGTGATTGTGGGTGGAGTGTGGGTGGAGTGTGGGTGGAGCATTGTGGGTGGAGCATTGTGGGTGGAGTGTGGGTGGAGCATTGTGGGTGGAGCATTGTGGGTGGGTGCTCACTGTTGACGGCCACCCATTCGTTGAGGTCCTCTCCGTCGGGCAGCATGACGGCCATGCGCAGGTTCCCGCTGCCCAGCGTGGCCTCGGCGTGCTTCAGCAGCTCGTACTGATGAGAACCCTCAGGGATGTTCTTCTTCGGCTTGAACGTCTTAGACGAGCGGTTTCCACTGCGGGGGGGGGGTGGGGGAACGTTAGAGAACATGCCAAACATTTGACAGGAGCTAGCTTCATGATCACCTGCGTCATGGCCACTTGTCAATCGAGTGGCTTGCACCAATCAGAAGAGCGTCTCAGGCGTTTGGGGGCGGGACTTAAACATACACCCTATCAGAGGGACGGTCGCGGGTTCCTCACGTTCCCCGAACCTCTCACTGCTCCGCCCCACGGTCACCATGACGACGACGGCTGCTCTGTGAGGGGTGGATCAGACACAGCAGTGCTGCTGGAGGTGTGCTCATCCGTGCTGCTGCTTGCAGGGTGGAGGTGGAGGTTCTCCTCCACCCTGCACCACCACCCTGTCAGACATGACCCTGATGCTGGTGGTGGATGTTCTCCTCCACCCTGTCCCTGTGCAGAACCTGCACCACCAACCTGTCAGACATGATCGTGATGCTGGAGGTGGATGTTCTCCTCCACCCTGTCAGACATGACCGTGATGCTGGAGGTGGATGTTCTCCTCCACCCTGTCCCTGTGCAGAACCTGCACCACCACCCTGTCAGACATGATCGTGATGCTGGAGGTGGATGTTCTCCTCCACCCTGTCCCTGTGCAGAACCTGCACCACCACCCTGTCAGACATGATCGTGATGCTGGAGGTGGATGTTCTCCACCACCCTGTCAGACATGACCGTGATGCTGGAGGTGGATGTTCTCCTCCACCCTGTCCCTGTGCAGAACCTGCACCACCACCCTGTCAGACACAACTGTGATGCTGGAGGTGGATGTTCTCCTCCACCCTGTCAGACACAACTGTGATGCTGGAGGTGGATGTTCTCCTCCACCCTGTCCCTGTGCAGAACCTGCACCACCACCCTGTCAGACATGATCGTGATGCTGGAGGTGGATGTTCTCCACCACCCTGTCAGACATGACCGTGATGCTGGAGGTGGATGTTCTCCTCCACCCTGTCCCTGTGCAGAACCTGCACCACCACCCTGTCAGACACAACCATGATGCTGGAGATGGATGTTCTCCTCCACCCTGTCCCTGTGCAGAACCTGCACCACCACCACCCTGTCAGACATGACCCTGATGCTGGAGATGGATGTTCTCCTCCACCCTGTCCCTGTGCAGAACCTGCACCACCACCATGTCAGACATGACCGTGATGCTGGAGATGGATGTTCGCCTCCACCCTGTCCCTGTGCAGAACCTGCACCACCACCCTGTCAGACACAACTGTGATGCTGGAGGTGGATGTTCTCCTCCACCCTGTCAGACACAACTGTGATGCTGGAGGTGGATGTTCTCCTCCACCCTGTCCCTGTGCAGAACCTGCACCACCACCCTGTCAGACATGATCGTGATGCTGGAGGTGGATGTTCTCCACCACCCTGTCAGACATGACCGTGATGCTGGAGGTGGACGTTCTCCTCCACCCTGTCCCTGTGCAGAACCTGCACCACCACCCTGTCAGACATGATCGTGATGCTGGAGGTGGATGTTCTCCACCACCCTGTCAGACATGACCGTGATGCTGGAGGTGGATGTTCTCCTCCACCCTGTCCCTGTGCAGAACCTGCACCACCACCCTGTCAGACACAACCATGATGCTGGAGATGGATGTTCTCCTCCACCCTGTCCCTGTGCAGAACCTGCACCACCACCACCTGTCAGACATGACCCTGATGCTGGAGATGGATGTTCTCCTCCACCCTGTCCCTGTGCAGAACCTGCACCACCACCATGTCAGACATGACCGTGATGCTGGAGATGGATGTTCTCCTCCACCCTGTCCCTGTGCAGAACCTGCACCACCACCCTGTCAGACACAACTGTGATGCTGGAGGTGGATGTTCTCCTCCACCCTGTCAGACACAACTGTGATGCTGGAGGTGGATGTTCTCCTCCACCCTGTCCCTGTGCAGAACCTGCACCACCACCCTGTCAGACATGATCGTGATGCTGGAGGTGGATGTTCTCCACCACCCTGTCAGACATGACCGTGATGCTGGAGGTGGACGTTCTCCTCCACCCTGTCCCTGTGCAGAACCTGCACCACCCCCACCCTGTCAGACACAACCATGATGCTGGAGGTGGATGTTCTCCTCCACCCTGTCCCTGTGCAGAACCTGCACCACCACCCTGTCAGACACAACCGTGATGCTGGAGGTGGAGGTTCTCCTCCACCCTGTCCCTGTACAGAACCTGCACCACCACCCTGTCAGACATGACCGTGATGCTGGAAGTGGATGTTCTCCTCCACCCTGTCCCTGTGCAGAACCTGCACCACCACCCTGTCAGACACAACTGTGATGCTGGAGATGGATGTTCTCCTCCACCCTGTCCCTGTGCAGAACCTGCACCACCACCCTGTCAGACACAACTGTGATGCTGGAGATGGATGTTCTCCTCCACCCTGTCCCTGTGCAGAACCTACACCACCACCCTGTCAGACATGACCGTGATGCTGGAGGTGGATGTTCTCCTCCACCCTGTCCCTGTGCAGAACCTGCACCCCCACCCTGCAGTAGCGGGTTTGATCCTCCACCCTAACACCACCTGCTCTGCGGGCTCCTGTGTGTCAGAGAGCCGGATGGACTACAGTCTGTGACCGCAGAACTACAAATCCCGTCGGGATTGTGACGTCACACAGCGCGTTGTTTACCTCGGTCGAAAGCGATTTTAAATTAAAAACTCTTTAAAACGTCAGAACGCGGGTCCAACTGACGGCTCCACTGAGTCAGTGTCGAGTCGAACCGAGCCGAGCCGAACCGACACCAACTTCAAAGCGCCGCGAGTTCAGATCAAAGGCCTCTAATGCGTCACGGCGCCGACTCACAATAAGAAGCTCATGTTGTCGCGCGCAGTCCCGCGGATCCGAACCTGGTCCCCAATCCGTCCGCAAACTTCTCCCCCAAAAAGTCCGGACTCGAACCTCCACCCTCGGCTCCGCTCGCAGCTGCAGCTCGTGCGCTTCCGCTTTCCGCCTCGCCGCGCAGCCGCGGGGACGGCACCCGGGCCGTGACGTCATTTTGTAGTCCGGCAAGGGGGGATCAACATCGGGCCAGAACGTCGAGAGGAGGCTCCACCCGAAAAGAGCACCTCCAACACGTTCTCCAACACGTTCTCCACGCTGCGCGGAACCCGAACCTTAGAACCGCGAGCTCATGATGACGAACAATGACGTCACGTAACAACAACAACAACAAACAACGACATCATCCATCCATCATCTTCCACTTTATCCTCTGTTAGGGTCATGGTGGGGGGGGGGGTTCCCCATGCCCATCCAGGGGGCAATCTATCACTGGACACACACACACACACACACACACTCTATATGGGGCAATTTGGAGAACTCAATTCACCTTGAATCCATGTTTTTAGACTGTGAGAACCCGGAGGAAACTCACGCGAAACACGGGGAGGACATGCAAACTCCACCCAGATTGGGATTCCAGATTGGGAACCGGGAATCCCTAGCGCTGAGAGGAGAACATGCCAAAGCACTAAGCCACCGGACAACGACACAATCACACCAACTAAAGAATTAGAACACCGCGTACATCCCATAATAACACCGCGCACATCCCATAATACTGTGTCAGAATGACCTGTCAAACTTTAAACAGCGGTTTGATACTCTTTAGTTTACTACATCACACACACACACACACACACACACACACACACACACACACACACACACACTTCCGATACCAAATAAGGAGAAATTGCCGCTAACACAGTGTGTACGTTTAATAATAGCTGCTGATAAACTCACTGTTTACATTTACATAATGTTTGCACTTTGCGGCTCACGCCACTAGGGGGCGACCTTCACCTGAATGTTGAATGTTTGTTGCTCTGTGTATGTATTGTCTTGTATGGTTTTGTCATTCCTGTGCTCTTCATGTCGGGTTGTGTAGCTGTGGTTCTGTGCAGAACCTCGGAGAACGTTGTACACCACGTTATATCGCTGGAATTACAAATGATGTGTTGGGTATTATAATGACGTATTGGGGTATTATAATGACGTATTGGGTATTATGATGATGTGTTGGGTATTATAATGACGTATTGGGGTATTATAATGACGTATTGGGTATTATGATGATGTGTTGGGTATTATAATGACGTATTGGGTATTATGATGACGTGTTGGGTATTATAATGACGTATTGGGTATTATAATGACGTATTGGGTATTATAATGACGTGTTGGGTATTATAATGACGTGTTGGGTATTATAATGACGTGTTGGGTATTATAATGACGTGTTGGGTATTATAATGACGTGTTGGGTATTAT
>JAFMOC010001633.1:0-11474 GCA_019802505.1 Corydoras sp. C115
AATGTTAAAAATACAATTTAAGAAGAGAAAATGCAGGAGGCGTAAATTTTTAAAGAATGCGTGAGGAGACAAAAAAAAGGGGACTTTGTGTGTCAAAGCTGCTGTTGTCCTCCCTATTTTTTTAGGGTGATATTTTCCTTAACCCAGGAGGGGGGGCTTTCATCAAAAACGGAAGGAGAATGCTTTTTAGGGGGGGGGATTTTTTTTCGAATTAAGGGGAGCTTTGAGCTGAGGAAAAAGGGCATGTCTGAAATAGAATTTTAAAAGGGGGCGAGATGAGCGGCCCTTTGTTGGGCCCATACCCCCCTGAGCAGTTTGTTTTCTGGAAGTAAGGGGGTTGGCCCCGTTAGACTTGGTGGGGGGACCCCGGGAATACCATGCTGTAAGTTTTCCCTTCCCCCACTCACCTTACTTTTTTTTTTTTAACGAAAAAAAAACTTCATACATTTTTTCAACATTTTTTCCCCCAAATTTAAAAAAAAAAAAAAAAAACTAAAATTAAGTACATTTTTTCAAAAGCTTTTAGTCGTTTATTCTTTTTTTTTTGCCTTCCTGTGAAAGAAATCCTTACTCGTTATAATACGTACAGCCCGATTGAAACATGGTTGCCATGAGGCACTAAATCCCTGAAAACCCCGAATGTTGCCACAATTACAACAATCCCTCATAAAACAGAGCCAACACCCGACTCGGTGTTCTTCCCTCATACCCAACATATATTGTGATAGGTGAATTGAGATTACGAAATTGCCCCCTCCCTCGAGTGAATGTGGCTGAGGACTACCTCGCAAATGTCTTTAGCGTGAAGCTCTGTGGGATCAAAGTGTTATTGGTAAACTGGCCCTTCGACGGGTCAAAGGTAAATCAAAAGTGAGTAAAAAGCACTCAGACAAACACTACGCCAAAAATGTCCGAAACTGCGTGAAGGGCAGTACTCTCAAGAGTGAAACAGCGACGGCAAAAAAGAAGCCAGCAATGAAATGTATAAAATGGGAATTACCGCATTCGATAACAATGGGGCAACCTGGCCGTCAATTGCCCAAGGCCTATATTTCATGAAAACTAGATGCACCTGGCATCTGGTGGCTGGTGGATAAAGCTCAAGGGCAGCCGAGCTGTCTCGAGCTCCCCAGATAAGGGATGGAACGGCGTGTTCAAACCTCCATAGAACTCCTTCAACAAGTTTTTTCAGAATAAGCAGAGGGAGGGATGGTTTTTCAATAAATAGTGTCAGGAACTGGACTTTGGGGCTCTGTCTTGGTGAGACCGGTGTGGTGCTGAGATCAGAGTCGGATCGCGATCTTGGGCTTGTCTTGGACGAACACTGCTTTGACTCGGTTTGTCGTAAATAAACCGCTTGATTCGAATAACTCTGAAATCATCTGTACTGTGCTTTTTGACGCCTTCAAAATTGGTTCATCGGGGAAATTTCAGATGTCCTAACAGTTGGTAGCAGAGGATGGTTAAGGTTGTTGATTGCAGTGCAGATAATCGGGTCGATTGCTTGATTCCAACGATAGAACTTACGCGGTACTCACAGGCCGGCCAATAAGGTAAGTAGGACCCTTGCTCCTATATTTAGCTGAAAAACCTATATTTAGCTGTGAGTGGTGAATAAGGACTAAGTTGGAATGTAAATTAAATTAATAACAATTGGAATTGCTAACTGAAATTAAGTGTATAAATTTAAGTGTTGAAGTGTGTTGTGTTCTTCCAAGGCTTTGTGGGTTTTTGTGGATTTGTGTATGGATTATAATTGTGTTTTGAAAAATTGTTGAATGCTGGGTTTTACTGAAAGCTATATAAGGTCATGACCAAGGGATTATGAAAATCCTGTAGTTGCGTTACTGAGGCGAACGGGGTAGCTCCCTGTGTGTGTACAGTCGCGGACTGACCCGTCTCGACAAATTGAACTGCTCCCAGGGGGTTCAAGTCCCATCTGTAGAGCACAATACGGGTACTGAAGATTAGGGTACTAAATTCACAGTGTCTAGGTAAATGTAAATTGGTCAAGGTGATTGGGTTCAAGTCCCAAAAGACCCATAAATTAAATTAAATTGCTCAGTCTAGGTAAATTTAAATTGGTCAAGGTGATTGGGTTCAAGTCCCAAAAGACCCGTAAATTCAATTAAATTCTTGGTGGGTTCAAGTCCCAGAGGGCAGTAAATCAAGTTTGATTTTAGTAAAAAGAGTTTATGAGTGGACACTGGTGACCGCGGATGTAAGAGAAAAAAAATAAAATATATATATAGAAGTGAAATTCAGCATACAGCAATAAAGCAGCTGCATTTGTGGGATATTGCTCGTGGACGCACGAGAGAGTTTGAATAAAGGGAGTTGTACGGGAGTGTGCGAGGGAGCTCGTGTGTTGATTAAAATGGGGTTGACTGCTGGTGATGTCAAAAAGGAGGTGTTGGAGAGAATAAAAGTAACTAATCCTGTGGATAAACGTGAGAATGTGGTAAAAAGGTGTGAGAAAATGTTTAAAGAGTGGTGTGGTGCGGGGTGGTATACCCCATTGATACAGCCCCGCCGTTGGGCAAGGACGGGCGTGAACATTTGTTGTATGTAATGCAAACGAGAGCTGATGCTGCAGAAAAGCAGGTAAAACGTGTGAGTGGGATGAGAAGATTAGTGGTTAAATCGAAGGCTACAAAGGCAGAGAACGAGCAGATATGGGTAAGATTAATTGTGGAATACATGGCGGTGATTACAGAGAGCCAGAGCAAGCATGTAGAGTCAACTGGTGAGAAACCGGAAGTGAAGCAGGAACCCATTCCTACTCCGACCCCTCCGCTCCACATACCTCCCCCCATTAGCACCCCTCCCATACAACCAACTGCTCTTCCTAGTGTTAATGTTGTGCCAGCCCTGTACCTCGTCCTGCCCTCAACCAAGCAAAACCATAAAATCACAACACAATCTCATGAGTGTAAAATAATGGTGGGTCAAACCGGGGAGGCTGTTGAGAGAGGAACTATTTTTTTTTATTTTATTTTGAGTGTGTCTTTGTCTGGGGGTTACGTAATGGGGAGGTGTCCTGAAATTGATGCCATGAAAAACACCTTGGTTGAACTGATACAAAAAGTGGGGCTCTCGGAGTTCGACACTGTTGTGAGGCCCAGGAATGGGGGACACAAGAACACAATGGGAAAAAATGAGTGCTACTTGTGTGGCCGATCGGGACATTTCGCGAGAGATTGCCCACAGCGCGGGAGAGGGCGAGGAGTTGGGGGTCCACCCTGGGGTTACCGCCCCAGACCCAACCACCAATGATGATGCCCAGTCACCAGTCCCAGAACCAATATTGAGGTTATCTCTAAAAGGGTGGGAACAATTTAAAGAACCAACTGGTTGTTTGAATTGCTGTTATATAATGTTATGTAAATATATAGTGAAATAATTATATGATGTAAATTATATGGATCCACATATTGTAATATAGAAGTTTAAAATAAGTAATAATTAGAGTATGAACCATACATTTAAATAAAACTGCAGTATTAATAAATTAAAGTGTATATTGAATAAAGCTAAAATGTGTTGAAATATTGCAGTACAATATAGTTAGATAATTGTGTTGATTTGGGTGTGGTACCTCTGTATATGGTTAAGTTAGTCTGCTAATTTGCTAGTTTTGCCTGGCATGTTTGTTGTTTTTGTGGTTTAAGTCTGAGTGTATGATGAGATGAGTGTAAAAACTAAACCACCATTCATTTTCTACTCTGCACCTTTTCACGGCTTATTCCCTAGTAGAATATAATATTTAGAAGTGATCAACCAGTATCACCGTAAGCAAATGAGTAAATAATTAAATCAATAATAGTTATGGTAGTAGTGAGTGAGGGTAAAATAACATGATGCAATAATAAGTTAAGAAACCCTGTGAATTAGAATAAAGTAAAGATAAAAGTAAAATTTAAGCTTAACAATAGAGTGTAAAAGACAAAATGGTTTCTGCTTTAATAAAGCATTCACTCAGTTCAATGGTGAGCATGTCAGTGCTTGGAGTCAAACAATGTGCTCTGAAAATACTCGATGGAGGCTGTGTTTGTGAGAATTTCTGGCGAAAAGTGAGGGCGTGCTCAACCGAAGACGGGGGAGGGTCTGTTTGATCCCAGACCTCCCCCAGATCAGGGAGACGTCGACGTTAGAAATTAAATATGGTCAGTGTCTCAGGATCAAGAGAGCTGATCCATCCGGTCCTTCAGTCTGTCTGTATGAGCACTGTTTAAAGAACTCAGCCTGAATGAACCTGAACTGCTGCCAGCATTAAGGTCACATGTTGCTCACAATAAATAATAATTAATTAATCTATTAAGGTTTTAAAATCATTAAAATAGGATTAAAGGTTAAATAAATAAATAAATAACCTAATAAATGTGGCTATAAAAATAATTGCTTGACAATTCTAAATGAAAAAGGTACTTTAAGGTTGGAGAATAGACACATTCCTATGTCTCTGCTCTGCTCTTATCTCTGATTAACACTGTGACACTGTGTGTGTGTGTGTGTGTGTGTGAGTCTTTGATGAGGTCATGAGTAAGTGAAGGTAGGGAAAAGTTATTGCTTTTATTGAAGCTTATTTGTGGTATTGCATTGATTGCTGTGATTTGTAGAAATAATGAAACTTGTGTTTTATTGAGGGAATATGGTTTACATGTGTCATGTTTGGTATGAATAAGATCCCCTTCTAAAGGTGCTTATTTATATATAAGGTATAACAAGCTAGGTTGTGCGATATAGTAGATTTATAGAACATGACAGATTTCTGGAGTACTGTAGACTCTTTCAAATATAAGAACATCTGGTCTTTATGAGGAACTCGACCAGTCTTTGTATTTCAAATAACAATCAGCATGAAGCATCACAAACAATGCAGCTCACGACACATCAGTCTCAGCCGATAGCATTTGCATTTGTCTCTAAAACCGGTTTCAAACTAGGGTTTCACATCGTGATGACCTGGCCCCCTTAGCATATTAATTGAATGAAGAATCCTGGATCCTAGCCTTATTATCATCAAAAGGTTGATGTGAAAATAAAAGGATGTAACAGGTAACTCTCTCTCTCTTCTCCTTGGTCTAGCTCCGGCCAGTGCTGCTGCTGGGCCCTGCTATGCTTGGTTTTTGCCTGGTCAGGCTCTAGGTTAAGGCCTGCCTTGCTTTGCTCGGCCCAGCGGGCTCTTGGTTCCGGCATTTTTTCCAGCGTTCGCATAACACGTGAGTTTGCACCTAAAGGGGGCGTTCATTTGCTATTAGTGTAACTGTTATTATAAATCTGTTCAGTAATTCTTCGTGTTCTTAATTAATCATCCGTAATAAATACTGTTATTACTCTAAGCCAAAGTTTCCAGTTAATCCTTCAAGGCTGAAACTCAAAGGTTCATTTATTTCTAACTAAATGGTGTATTTTAAGCAGCTATAAGATTGACCTCTGAGGGATATTTAGATATATCCACATGTCAATATAACCTCTGTCCATATATTATAAAAGCAGAATTAAGATTTCTGCATGCTTACAGAATACCTGAATCAGATATAGCTTAAATCATTGAGATACAATTAACCCATTTAGTGCAGAGAAGCACTCGTGTAACTAAAGTTACCATTTTAATAAAAAATTCTTTGGAGTCAGATATTTTACGTAATAGAATACGCATTACAATTTTTTTGACCGTCTCTCATTTTCAGTAATTTGGTAATGGGATGCGGAGGACTTTATTAATATCATATTAATACCCAAAATCCTACAGTTTCAATAATGTTGAATTGGGGAAAATTAGTGAATTAATATTAATTAGCAAATAAAATATTTTGAGCTCATTTAAATATAACTATTAGATTTTAAAATGTTAAATAGCACTATTTTCAAATTTAAAGACAAGGTTTCCTGTGAAGATTTGAGTGAATAAACCAGACTGTTTGACTAGGATGGAACTAATATCTGACAGAAAATGGGCCGCGGGACTGATAAGATGTTGACAGTCGGACAGAGATCTATTTTGAAATGTTGGTGGCAGCACCAACCCAGACCATATGTAAAGACACAACTTTGGCTCTGTTGAAGCATCTGGCGGAGCGAGGTCACAAGGCCTCCAAAACAAAACTTCAGTAATGTAAACAAGCAAAAATAATCGAAAAAGCTGAAATTGATCTGTTAGAACTATTGAATGATTAAAATGAATCAAAGGGGGAATTATGATTTTTTGTGTATGAGTGATTCATCTTAACCATTTGTGTTTGCATATACCTTCTAATAATCAATAACCTTCTACAGTTATTATGTCTTATTATATCTTATTATGCTGATTATATCAAGTCAAGAATGTATACGTACATCTTCCATTGAAACTTTTATCTGTTTCAATAAGGCCACGTCGACAGAGCTGAGAACCACGTCTGCACTATTATCAGAGATTGGTGTTTTAAAACAAGCAACTGAAGGTCTCCATAATAGTGACGTTCTCTGATAACTAATCAGAGAGTGGGGTAGTATTTCTCATTTTCTTTTATTTTTCTAAAATAAATATCACTTCTTTTAACATGAAAAAATATATATGTATATATTTAATCACGAAGCATAAAATGGACCGATTACAATTTTTGTTTAATAAAGGATCAAGATTTGACTGAAAATTAACTACACTAGACCGGGCTGACTGACATTAACTAATGAGAACAAAATTATGAGGTTATATTTTTTCCAGGTCGGAGTTTGAGAAAATGTTTTGCCAAGACACGTATAAATGTTACATACAAATCATTAATGTTATGACTTTTTTTGCAGCATTGTTGTTTATAAATTGATTGATAAAGGTTATTTATCAATTTTTATTTTTTTCCTCCAGGTAATGAACTAAAGGCGGCCTAATTATCAAATTTTACAATGAACAGGAGAAATATGAGTTTATTAAACTTACGTTGTGCGATTTGTATAAAGAATACAAAAAATTTAAGTTTGTTTGATGTATTTAACTTTACTAACGAAACAAGTCAATTTTGCAGGTTCTAGCGGGCAGAACTGACTGTGCAGTTTGATCCAGGAGAAAATAGTAATAATAATAATAATAACCCTGGTTGTTTGATTTTTCCATAGACAATCTTGGTGATAATTTTAATGATTACGTGTTGTGTGACCGTCATATCCTTTGAATATGATCTACAGGCAATGAGGGGTGGACCAAAGTAAGTAAGTTACTTCAAGGAAAAAGATCACTTTAACTGATAACATGCCTTTTACAGATTCCTGTACACCTTGATTAATGTTATCGTGGGATAATAACATGTCATTTTGATCTGGATATTTCTTTAAAAAAAAAAAAAAATAATAATAATAAAAATTGAATGTTGTTTTGTTTTAGAAAGGGGGGAGGCTAAAGGTATATTTTTTAAGTACTAAAGTTTTTGTTTTCAAGTACAAGGTACATGGCAGCATTAGCAGTGGTTCTAAATAAAATCGCACACCTAGTAATGTGTCACCCATTAGTTGTAAACACAACCCATGGGGTGATTGCCTTTCTCACATCTACAGCATTGACGCCATCAAAACTGCAAACTTGGCAATACATGCAAACACCACCTGACTGCGAGCAACACAGCTGTGAACATTTATACAGACTCTGCATACGTCTATTCTACAGTACACATAGATGGACCACAATGGGTGCGGAGAAGTTTCAAAAAAACGAACCAAGGGGGTCCTATTAAACATTATGCGCACATACATAAGCTACTGGAAGCAGTACAGCTGCCTAAACAGGTGGCCATCATTAAATGTAAAGTCCACTCCACTAAGGGGGACATGGAGGCACAGGGAAAGGAGGTGGCCAATCAGGCGGCAAAAAGTCAAGCAATGTGTGGTATTAGATTGGTGCCGAACAGACATCACCTACAACGACACGGAGGTGGGGCCGTGGGCCCGATCGGGTTATATTATTATTGTGGGAAACACACCTTAGTGGTAAGAATGCCACCGCTGACTGTTGGCCGATGTGCCATGGTAAAGCTGTTGGCTCCTCTTACTCTCACAGGTTTAAGGGGGTGCGAGCCCCAAAGGAGAAGGTGAGCAGTCGGTAGCTTTTATTTATATAGGGACTCACCCACTTACATAGACTCAATCGGGGTGCCTAGGGGGGTGCCAAACGAGTTCAAACTGGCGGACCAAGTGGCAGCAGAAAATATTCCACTGATATCGGCCCTTTTTCCAGTGACTCCCAACAACAACGTGGATAGGATAAATTTCGTACATTACAATGTACTTTGTCTCACTAATCTCACTAGAGATGTAATAGAGTGACCAAGTGAACAGTTGCATGTGACGTAACTTGGGGCCTACAGAACAGAAAAGCCTTAGACATGCTCCTGGCAGAAAAAAGGGGGTGTTTGCATAATGATTGGTAAAGTGTGCTGTACCTATATGCCTAAATAACACAGCACCTGATGGGTCCATAACCAAGGCCCTCAACGGATTGCGTAAATTATTACAGGAAATGCATGAGGCCTCTGGAATAGATAACCCCTTGGAATCATGGATGAATAATGTGTTTGTCAGGAGTTAATCATGTCACTCTTCATGTCTATTGCTGTGTTTGTTGCTATACTGGTAACCTGTGGGTGCCGGTGCATACCACGTCTGAGAGTTCTTTTAACTATATCACATATTTAACACCATGGAGCTGCCGACGGTTAAATTTTGCTCCGGGGATGAGGAGCCAGATAGACAAGAAATCAGTTATGCTTAAACAATGCCCAAGATCACATCTTATTTCCATGTATGAATTTATTTTCTTTCTAATTTTCCTATCTCTCTCTTTTTCCCTCTAAGACATTAACCCAGTAGGGGAGATAACATACTGCACACACATGCTTTAATATAGCATTAAAAGAACACATAGGGCATCAGAAATTCGTAGGTCGTGACCGGAGACCTGGGGAAACAGAGAGAAGGCTGGACACCTAGTGATGGACGGGGGTAACAACACTGCAGGTGTGGGGCACCTGAGTGGCGGACACCCATTGCGGTGACATGTGCGGGACCACCCACAGCCCTGAGACTCTGATAACGAGTAGAGTATGAAACTGTATATTATTAGAGTTTCAAAAATCTGAGTGTTTTATTTTTTAGATTCATGTACTGATTTTAGAGCTCACATGCACAGCACACTGACGTAGGAGAACTCTGATGAATAAATGTAAGCGATCGACTCTGAACATCAGCACCACTTATGGGGCAAATTTGATGGGCGTGTTGAGGGGCACGCCCAAAGGGGGATTGAAGGGATAAAAATTTGTGATTTGTAAGTGCTTTTTGTTTAAGGGAATTAGCGCATTCGATAACAATGTTTTTTGTTATCGAATGTAGTTTTTTCAGAATAAGCAGAGGGAGGGATGGTTTTTCAATAAATAGTGTCAGGAACTGGACTTCGGGGCTCTGTCTTGGTGGGACCGTTGTGGTGCTGAGATCAGAGTCGGATCGCGATCTTGGGCTTGTCTTGGACGAACACTGCTTTGACTCGGTTTGTCGTAAATAAACCGCTTGATTCGAATGACTCTGAAATCATCTGTACTGTGCTTTTTGACGCCTTCAAAATTGGTTCATCGGGGAAATTTCAGATTTCCTAACAATGTCTGAAATAGAATCTTTAAAGGGGCGAAAGTGAGCAGTTTCTTTCGCTTACGGCCATACCACCCTGAGCACGCCCTATCTTGGGTGATCTCGGAAGCTAAGCTGGGTCAGGCCTGGTTAGTACTTGGATGGGAGACCGACTGGGAATACCAGGTGCTGTAGGCTTTTCCTTCACTCACCTTTAATTTTTTCTTTTTTAACGAAATAACTTCATACATTTTATTCAACATTTTTTCTCCTCACATTTAAAAAAACAAAAAAAACATGAAATTTAAGAAAAAAATATTGGTACATCTTGGATCCGCAATACAGTGAGAAAGCTTCAGGGCTTCATGTGAGAGCTCATCATTTCACATATTCAGCCTTTTCAACCTGCTGAATGTTTCATCCTGACGACACTTCTGAATCACAAGTTGACAAGAGACAGAGACAAAGACTTAAATTCAGATTAGTGTTAGCAAGTAGATACATCGTTATATACATACAGCCCGATAGAAACAGGGGGTTGCCATGAGCACTAAATCACTGAAACCCCCGAAGATTGCCACATTACCAACAATCCCTCATAAACAGAGCTAACACCGACTCGGTGTTTCTTCCCTCATACCCAACATATTGTGATAGGTGAATTGGAGATACGAATTGCCCCCTCCCTCGAGTAAATGTGGCTGAGGAACTACCTCGCAAATGTCTTTAGCGTGAAGCTCTGTGGATCAGAGTGTTGGTAAACTGGCCCTTCGACGGGTCAAAGGTAAATCAAAAGTGATTAAAAAGCACTCAGACAAACACTACGCCAAAAATGTCCGAAACTGCGTGAAGGGCAGTACTGTCAAGAGTGAAACAGCGACGGCAAAAAAGAAGCCAGCAATGAAATGTATAAAATACAATGTTAAGAAGACGCAAGTGCAAGAGATGCGTATTAATGTTATGAGAATGCGTGAGGAGACTAAAGAAATGCAGACGTTGTGTGTCAAAGCCTGCTGTCTGTCCTCGCTACTGTTTTTAGTGTGATATTTTCACATTTACAAGGAGGTGGCGGCATTCTATCAGAAACGGAGAAGAGAATGCGTTAAGTGGTCGACTTTTTTTTTTGTCGAATTGATGAAGCAGTTGAGCTGAGGTGAACGGCATGTCTGAAATAGAATCTTTAAAGGGGCGAGAGTTAGCAGCCTCTTTAGCTTACGGCCATACCACCCTGAGCACGCCCAATCTCGTTTGATCTCGGAAACTAAGCTGGGTTGGGCCTGGTTAGTACTTGGATGGGAGACCGCCTGGGAATACCAGGTGCTGTAAGCTTTTCCTTCACTCACCTTTAATTTTTTCTTTTTTAACGAAATAACTTCATACATTTTATTCAACATTTTTTCTCCTCACATTTAAAAAAAAAAAAAAAAAAAAAAAAAAAAAAAAAAAAAAAAAACATGAAATTTAAGAAAAAAATATCGGTACATCTTGGATCCGCAATACAGTGAGAAACCTTCAGGGCTTCATGTGGGAGCTCGTCATTTCACATATTCAGGCTTTTCAACCTGCTGAATGTTTCATCCTGACAACACTTCTGAAAATCACAAGTTTGACAAGAGACAGAGACAAAGGGACTTAAATTCAGATTAGTGTTAGCAAGTACATTTTTTCAAAAAAAAAAGCTTTTAGTCGTTTTATTCTTTTTTTTTTTGCCTTCCTTTGAAAAAGAAATCCTTACATCGTTATATACGTTTTTTAAACAGCCCGAAAGAAACAGGGGTTTTTGCCATGAGCACTAAATCCCTGAAAAAAAAAAAACAAAAACCCCCGAAGGTTGCAACAATTACCAAAAACAATTCCCCCCCTCATAAAAAAAACCAGAA
>JAFMOC010001632.1:0-12767 GCA_019802505.1 Corydoras sp. C115
ATTAAATCTCTTATTTACTCTCTCTCTGATTGATTCATTTACATTTACATTTCCTCATTTTATCCATTTATACAGTTTGTAGTAAACACTCCATCTATATGTAATGTAATGTAATGTAACTTCCTGTTGTTTTCATAGGTTCCACCTTCATCTCTGAGCACAGCTGATTCGTTGTGGTAGTATCTCCGGTGGCGCAATCGATTAACAAACGATACATTCACAGTAATGCCGAGGTTGTGAGTTTTAATCTTCAGATTATTCATGTGCTTTCAAATAAAATTCTTAAAAAATAATCTAACTGGGTTCAACTCTAACTGGGTGAGGCCCCCATTTTTTTCCCCCAACATCAACTTGCAATTTAGAACTTTAAAGGCAAAGTTTAAGGGCAAAGTGGTTGTTGTGATCGTGTAATGGTTACTACTCTGTGTTGTGGCTGCAGCAACCCTGATTTGAATCTGAGTCATAGCAAGCTCTATTCAAAGATGAACTTTTTTTTTATCAATCAATTAATCCACTGACCATGTGTTCTTTACATTTGTTTAGATTAGATTAGTTTGTTTGTCTAAAGTTGGTATTATTGAAATTGAATGATGTAATTAGCAAAATATACTGCTACTAAGTTAAGTGGAAGAAGATTACAATTAATAACAAATGTTTTAAAAGCCCTTTGATTTCATTAATAAGCATTGCTGAGAACACTTTAACATTCAAAATCAGGTGCTACTAAGTTTGGAAAATGAATCACTTGAATCAGAGTGCTAACCATCACATGGAACCAAACTAGAGCACATGGTCACGCATGTCGGTTCTGTTAATAATCTTTGTGTCACAACTTCTGTTTTAAAAATGAAAATAAAATAGTCGTTGTCGGCAGAATCTGAGGCCTTGTTCTTTAGATATTATTAGTCTAATGTTCTAAACAGGATTATTGTTTGAGTTTATTTGCCTTCGTGAGTCCAGCATTCCAACCATTACACCATGGAACCAGCCAACAAGAGCACAAGAACGTCGGTTCTGTTTACAATTCTTATCATACAATTTGTATTTTAAAAATGTTAAAGAAATTTTTTTTAAGAAATTAAACCTGAAGTTTTTGACTGAAACTGAATAATGTAGTCAAGTTCTGCCAAAACCTGGGAGAGTACTAGGAACTTTTAAAGCTTCATGCTAACGCTTCATGCTAACGCTAGAACCAACTAATCTATTTCAGCAGAAAACCACCAAATTTATCTAAATATAATTAGGTGTAAAAAAAGTTTTTTTTTTATTATTTCAATGTTCTTTTTTATAGATTTGAATATTGAATATAGATTTAAATTTGAGAAAAAAAAATAAGAATAGAAAAAAAAAGGCTCTATATGTCCTTCAATAGCTCAGTTGGTAGAGCGGAGGACTGTAGATGATAAAACAGGCATCCTTAGGTCGCTGGTTGGAATCGGCTTGAAGGAAGACTTTTTTGCGTTAGGTGAATTTGATAATGAATAGAACAAACAAAGCTGACCTAATAGCAAAATAAGACAAATGGTGTTTTTAAATAATGCATTCGGTGTGAAAGACTAAAATTGTCAGGGCTTCTACAATAATAATCAATTCTCACCATTTCATCTCTGAGGTTCTATACTGTAGCGTCCCATGTGTAGCCACATTTTATGTTGCACGTGGGTGCACATGGGACTCTCCATTTTGGCGTGCAAACACAGTTTGGCAGGTTGCCCTGCCAATGGGAAGTTGCCCCATGTGTTTTCCCGGGATGCGCCGCGGTTTACAGATATAAAAGGGAGGGGGTTCGCGTGTCTACGTTGTTGGAGTTCTGGAGTTCTATAACGTTACGTACACGTTAAAGACAGACAGACATTTTGCTATCTTGAACATGGGGATTTCAGCTAGGTTAGCTCAGTTGGTAGAGCATGAGACTCTAAGTTTCAGGGTAGTGCGTTCGAGCCCCGCGTTGGGTGAGCATGCTTTTTATTCAGTTGAAAGCTAATCATTGCCAAATGGGTCAACAGTGATGAATATTTCTTACTGCTTACGTCTAACCTTACAAATTTCCTTGTGAAGATCGCTAAGTGAAAATAAAGGAAGCAAGAACCCAGCAGTAGTCGTGGCCGAGTGGTTAAGGCGATGGAGTAGAAATCCATTGGGGTCTCCCCGCGCAGGTACAAATCCTGCCGACTACGTGCTCACAGCCTAAACATTTTTAAAGTTTGTGGCCTCTTTGAAAGGTCATGAAAGTGTTGTTGTACTTACAACATCTAATTCACCGACACACTGAAGATCGCCAAGTGAAAATAAGGGAAGCAAGCTTTCATCAGTAGTCATGATCGAGTGGTTATGGTGATGTTCTAGAAATCCTTTGAGATCCCCCTGGGCATGTTCAAATCCTGCTGACTATGAGCTCACTGTCTATTTGATTTTAAAGTTAGTGGCCTCTTTGAAAATTTATGGAGGTGCTGTTGTAACTATACGATAAGAGTCACTGACACAGTGAAGATCGCCAAGTGAAAATAAGGGAAGCAAGAGCTCAGCAGTGATCATTGCTGAGTGGTTATGTTGATGTCCTTTGGGAGCCCCCTGCACATGTTCAAATCCTGTCGACAATGAACTCACAACCTTTTCAATTCTAAAGTTAGTGGTCTTTTTGAAGGATTATGGAAGCGTTGTTGAACCTATACAATGTGAATCACTGCTACAGTGAAGATCGAAAAGTGAAAATAAGGAAACCTAGCAGTAGTCGTGGCCGAATGGTTAAGGAGATGGACTGGAAATTCATTGGGGTTTCCCCGTGCAGGTTCAAATCCTGCCGACTATTGGTTCACATTGTTCTTGATTTTAAAGTTAGTATCCTCTTTGAAAAGTAATGGATGTGTTGTTGTACCTCACTGGCAGAGTGAAGATCACCAAGTGAAAATAAGGGAAGCGAGACCCTAGCTGTAGTCGTGGCCGAGTGGTTAAGGCGATGGACTTGAAATCCATTGGGGTCTACTTGCTCAGATTCAAATCCTGCTGCCTACGTACTCGCAGTGTTTTTGATTTTAAAGTTAGTATCCTCTTTGAAAAGTTATGGACACGCTACGCAACCTCGGTCTGCTACGGACACCAGGCCCCCGACCGCGACCTCGTCTGAAGCCGATAGCCGAAGATGGGGGCACCGCAAGCAGTGTTCAAGAAAACAAAAACGCAGCAAGCGGGCTGAAGTTCGTGCTAGGCTAACATCTAAGCCAACTTGACCAGCTCTCCCGTCCATTCTGCTCTCAAACATCTGCTTCCTGGAAAATAAACTGCACTGCATCCGACTTCAGAGAACTACACGACGAGAATCCAGAGACTACTGCGTCTTTGTTTTCACAGAGACGTAGCTGAGCGCTGCCATTCATTTAGGTGGACTAACAGCGTTTCGAGCCGACAGAAACTCAACCCTGTGCGGTAAGACTGGCGGCGGAGGACTGTGTGTTTACATCAACACAGAACAGAATGGTGCAAGAACTCTGAACTAATCTCCAGCTACTGCTCAACGTTAGTGGAGTTCATGATCGTCCGATGCAGACCTTTTTATTTACCGTGAGAATTCACTACAGTACTGATCATCAGTGTTTATATCCCACCCGCCGCTAACGCTAAAGACGTGCTCTGTGAACTGTACAGCGCTATCAGCGGACTTCAAAATACACATCCCGATGGACTGTTTATTGTCGCTGAAGATTTCAACCATGTGAATCTCAAGACAGTTCTCCCTAAATTCCACCAACATGTGAACTTTGCTACGAGAGGAGCGAACGCGCTGGATCTTGTTTGCTGATTTGATTCTGCGTTACAACTGAACTTGACAACGTGGTAAGCATTGTCAAAATCTAATGAACAAATGGATACAGCAAATAATAGCTTACTTTTCATTAACAGCTTTAAAATAAAATTTTATGATAAAAATAAAATAAAATTTTATGATTTCATGATTGTTAACAGAACTGACATTTGTTACCTGTGGTTCTTTCTTGATGGTGTAATGGTTAGCACTCTGGACTTTGAAGCCATTCTATTCTATCTGCTTCTATTTCAACTTTTGGTGGAACCAGTGTTGGTGGAACCTGTAAAGGTGTTTTCTAAAATGTCTTATAATAAAAATAAAAGGCATTAACCTTTTTAACTTACTATAATCTTCTTCCACTAAACTGTATTTTTACATCAATCATTATTTAGAACAGTATCTTGCTAATTAATTTAACAGTTTTGTGCCGAAATAGCTCAGTTGGGAGAGCGTTAGACTGAAGATCTAAAGGTCCCTGGTTCGATCCCGGGTTTCGGCAGAAGTTCATAGAGTGAAGCTTTTTGTCTGTCTTGTTCAAAATTCAATTACCGTTCACATGTATACTAGACAAATCAAATCAAAAGAAAACATTGGATGCAGCAGACAATGCCAGAACTTTATTGAATATTTTTAAAAGCTGTATAATGAGGATTGTAAACAGAACCAACATTCTTCATCATGTTTTCTTGATTGGTGGTTCCATGGTGTAATGGTTAGCACAACACAATAAATCAATTATTTTTTTGTGTGTTTAAGTCAAGCGTTTGTGTATAAATTAAGTGTTTTATTATTATTAGTGGTTTAGTATTTCAGCAGTTGTCTTGAAATCCAGAGCAGACCTTTAGCCTTTTTTGATGCAATCCAGAACAACGAAAAAAAATACACCTAAAGTGCTAAAACGTGTTGATGTTAAACGAGGGAAAACTGAGAGGAAAACTTATTTATTTTGACAGATAAACTGGATGTTCTGTTTGTCAAACTCAATGGATTAAAAGAATGAATATTGCATTAGTTTTATCTACACCTGCAGATTAAAGCCGTTAAAAACTACCAAACAGAGGTAACCAGTAACTAACTCCTTTAAATTTACTGTTTAAAAATATAGGAATAGTTTATTACAATGTTTTTACTATTACAGCAGTTTACATTGTATTTTTAGCTGTTTAGATTTTTCTTTATTTTAAATATTTTGTTGGTGTATTTTTTAAATTTAAGTGAATGTTTTTATTTGTATTTTTACTTATTTTGTTTTTAGAATGACATTTAATGCACAAATCAGAATGATACTTTTCAAATAATAAATTATTCAAACATTTTATAATTTGAAATGTAAATAACAGCATTACAAAGTTTTTTTATAAAGTCTTCCCTGATTGGTTTAAACTATTGAACAGAAATATTGCCATAATGTCTGAGAAATAAATTATTTGTCTCTTTTAAAAATAAACTTTAAATCCAGTCTACAAAAGCAGACTTTAAACCTTTTATATCTTCATGTAATCCAGGACAGAGTGATGATTTTACCTATTAGGGTATTATGATTTTATTCTATTAGGGTCGCGGTGGGGTTCCCCATGCCCATCCAGGGGAGAACGTCTTGGGCACTGGGCAGATAGACCCAGGACAGGGCGCCAATCCATCGCTGGGCACACATTCACTCACACATACACACACTATATGGGGCAATTTTGAGAATTCAATTGACTTGATCCATGTTTTTGGACTGTGGGAGGAAACCAGAGAACCTGGAGGAAACCCACGCAGACACGGGGAGAACATGGAAACTCCACCCAGAGGGGGATTCGAACCGGGAATCCCTAGCGCTGAGAGGCGAACGTGCTAACCACTAAGCCACCGTGCCGCCTGAATAAGTTTATCTAGTATATTTGAATTAGCATTTCTTTTTTGTTTTTGTCATGAACAGTCATCAAATACACCATTTTAAAGATAAAACTGTCATCATTTTGAACATGCAACCCAATCTCCAATTTAAATATTATAAAAGTGTTATTTTAGTCGAATTTATGTGTTTGTTTTAATACAAGTGCTTGTGAAGGCTTACCATTATTAATCTCTTATTCCGACTGTAAGCGCTAAAATGCCACAAATCCGTCACAGAGACAGCTTCAAGGGTCTATAAAATATAGCCTTATATGTTTTTTGTGCACAAGTCGATTATATCCTTAAAATAGTAAACAGGGAAACTGTTGATTGAGGATGCAGAGGAAAGAGGCTCTAAAGTATTGATTTAGAAGATGAAGAAATGTTTGATTATAGATGTGATCATGTTCAAGTTTGGTATGTAAGTTTTTTGAATATTTTTAAATGTTTTTATGTTGATTCTCTGGATGTGTGATCACTCAGTGTGTAAAACCACTCATCCTCTATTCATTAGCATTCTCATACACATGTGTGAAGGAGGCAGGGAGGGGAGTTTGTTTACACACTCAACACAGAGCTTTTATTCACTTATATAGTATATACAAAACATTGTTTTTCTTAATATTTAAAACAAAAATAGCATAAATAATGCATTAGAACAGAATGAAAATGGAAGAAGAAAGAATTCAGTCCTATCATTACAGACAGAGAGGCAGAGGAATAAGTACATAAGCATTGTGTCTTTCTGTTGTACATACAGTTCATGTGTGTGTGTGTGTGTGTGTGTGTGTGTGTGTGTGTGTGTGTGTGTAGAACTTCACTGGAGTTTTAACCTCGCAATAGCTGACTGAAGCTTTCTATCAACATTTGTTTTACAAAATAATTTTTAGATGTTTATAAAATAGTGTCATTAAAACTTTTTTTTCTAAATTAGTAATAATAAGAGTGATTCTATTCTGCCTGTAGACAAAGGGGTTCAAGAATAAGAGTCATTATTCTGTGGCAACGGCATATTTGGAAATGTATAGAAAAAAGAGGGGTTGGCTTAAGGGGTTAACTTGCGTCAACTGTGGTATCTTTCTTTAGGTGACTTTACAGAAAGTGCTATTGAGTTGGTGTATGTTATTCATTTATTCATTATCTTCCGCTTTATCCTATATTAGGGTCGCGAGGGGGTTCCCCATGCCCATCCAGGGGAGAACCTTTCGGGCGCTGGACAGATACACCCAGGACAGGGCACCAATCTATCACTGGGCACATACACAGACACATACACACTCTACATGGGGCAATTTGGAGAACTCAATTGACTTGATCCATGTTTTTGGACTGTGGGAGGAAACCAGAGAACCCGGAGGAAACCCACGTGGACACGGGGAGAACATGCAAACTCCACTCAAATGGGGATTCGAACCGGGAATCCCTAGTGCTGAGAGGCGAACGTGCTAACCACTAAGCCACCGTGCCGCCTGGTGTGTTATGTTTAGATAATTATGGCAATTTATTCAACTTATTTTTACATAAAGAAGAGCCTGATTATTTGAGTAGCATCATAATTAAAAATCTAAAAAGTGGTTCCATCTTGTTTATCTTGCTGTGGTAAGTGCTATTTATGGTGGTGGCATTTTTAAGTAACTTGATATACAGATACAAAATAAGAATTTTTTTTCAGAAAGCCCTGAGCACTGATTGATACATTGCATGTGTTTTTTGGGGGCACAGTATCCACTGTGACTTTGACTACAATTATTTTCCTTTGTTCTGTGAAGCATCCCTGATGCAGAAAAAATTATTTATGAGACATTAGAATGCTAATGCTTGCAACACAATTTCAATCCAACCAGTCCCAGTTGATCTGGAATGTTCTATGCTAATTTTGAAGACTTCTCAGTTCTATTGTCAAATGATAGTGTGGGTGGGGCTGTAAATTGCTCCAAATGGTTGGCTACCTTGGAAAATTTATGAAGCCATCACACAAGCTATGCTCCACAGACTAATCTTTTTTAGGACACAGAAGAAAAGGTAAGTTATAATTAGGAAGGAATATTATTTTTAATTAATCAGGTTTGGAAACTAAATTTGTAGTATTTTATCAGAAATAAGTACTTGGACATGTTTACTGTCACAATTAAAACACTAAAGTAGCTCTAACCTGTGTCTTTCTGTGGCAAGTGCTATTAGTTTGGGTTAGTTTGGAGTAATTTTGAATGCAATTAGTTTCCTTTGTTCTGGAAAGCATCTCTGAAACTTTCATCAACTGCATAACAATATTTATATTTAACAATAAGTGCTGAGAAGAAGCAACATTTATTGATTTACACTGAACCAAACAGAACTAACTTGCAAACTTTCAAACCAAACAGAACTAACTTTATATTTTTTCAAAGTTGGGATAGATTATTGTCAATATAATTGAGCTCTATCCTTTTTGTATAATAATGCAATGTTTTATTAACAAACATTTTTTTAAACATCATACAAATCCAAATGTACATAAGAATGTTAATTCTCCACCGCATGTATTCCTTTCAAACCAATTTTAATCCAACTATTCTGTTTCTATGGAATGTTTTATGCTTATACCTATGAAAAGGACAAAAAGGAGAAATTCTGAAGAATTCTCAGTTCTATTGTTAAATAATAGTGTGGGTGGGGCTGTGAATTGCTCCAAATGATTGACTATTTTGAAACATTTATAAAGCCATCACATGGGCCTTGCTCCTCAGACTAAACTGCAAACAACTTCATTTTAGGACACAAAGGATAAAGGTAAGTAATGATTAAAATAGGACCTTATTTTCAATTAATCAATTTAGGAAACTTTAAGTATTTTTTTTATCAGAAATTAATTGTTAGATGTGTTTACTGTCACAATTAAACCCCTAAAGGAGGTCTAACCAGTCTATTTCTGTGGTAAGTGATATTTGTTGAGGTAAAGTATAACTTCCAAGTTAAACTAATTATATTTTTCAGAGACAGATTGAAATCACTTTAAATAAGAGCACTGATTGATCATTTGTGTGCTTTTTTGGGGTAGTATCAGCTGTGACTGCACTGAACTTGTGAAAATTGTTTGAATAGTTTTCTTACATATAGTTTAAAAAATTTGGCAAGCTGCAGAGCTTCTGCTAATCTTTGCACTTATACTTGTTCATTTAGCGAACACTTTAATCTAAAGTGACTTACAAGTGTACTGACCTGATGGTTGGTGTCAGAGTAGAGGGCCAGCCATGATACAGCACCCCTGTTGAAATGAGGGTTAGGGGTCTGTGCACAATGTCCTTACAGTTTAACTTGGGATTTAAATTCCCTAACCTTCAGATTGAAGCCCAAACCATAACCACTGAACTACCACTTTTTTCTCCCAATGCTGCTTTTTAAATAAATCAAATCATGATTCCAATCCTGTGTGAACTGTACATTATTTTCAAACCTAATATTTAAATCTGTATTTATTGTATGTGCTATGGCCAAATTAACAATTTTCACTTATTGTTGCATCAGTTTGAAAGAAAAAACACAAATAAATATAAAAATTATATTTCAAATAATTGTAATTAAAGTTTAATACACATATGAATAAAACATGCGCATACATTTTTTTATTTCCATGATTTGTTATTGTTGTTGTTGTAAAATAAATTAAATTGATTCAGGTAAAATAAAATAAATTTTATTATTAAAGTTTATTAAATAAAAAAAGTATTTTATTATCTCTATGTATTAACATTTTATTCCTGCCCACCTCTTTTAAAAGTTTTCAATTAGAATAATTGCTAGGCAGCAAAACATATCAGAGAGAGAGTGCTGGATATGAGTAAAGATGAACCTTATACCGAATAGAAAAACTCTCATAGATTTATATATTATCATAAAATATGTTTGATGGGTCAGTATACATGACAATAATAAAAAAAATACAAAGCAGCTACTCATTTGATTAAAAAACTCTATCTAACTATAAAAAACTAATCTAACTATAATTAGGACAAAACTGTTTGTCCTAATTATACAAACCAAGTACTTGTTGGTTGGTTATTTTCATACATTGTTTACATGTTGTTCTCTCAACAGAAGCGGAACCCTTCACGACCTCGCTGTATTCTCACAAAGACATGACCAACATGAAAATTAACTGCTTAAGTTGTGATGAACATTTTACCAAAATGACTGAATTCAAAAAACACAAGTGTATGTCCATCAAAGCAAAAAACTTTTTCTGTGTGCAGTGTGGAAAAATCTTTACAACTCAATCTGGTCTTAAAACACACCAGCGCATTCACACAGGAGAGAAACCATATTCCTGCTTACAGTGTGGGAAGAGTTTTACTGTGCAGAGTCATCTAAAAAGCCAAAACTACTTTTTAAAAATAATTATTAATTAGAAGGCCGTAAGACTGAAGATCTAGACTAGAGGTAACCAGTTTTATCCCAGGTTTCGACATCCCAACTTAACAGTGTCATGTGTTTTGACTGTCCACTTCATCACTGAATTGCAATTAACACCTAAATTAGACAAAGAAAATTAAAAGAACAGATCAGATAAAGCAAACAATCACTTAATGATTTTTTTTAAATATATAAACAGTATAATAAGTGTTGTAAACGGAACTGACATTTTTGAGCATGTGCAGTTCTTCCGTGGTTCCATGGTGTAATGGTTAGCACTCTGGACTTTGAATCCAGTGATCCGAGTTCTCGGTGGAACCTTTTTTTTTTTCGGTTGTAATGGTGGTTTCTGTTGTATCTATAGAAATCAAAGGGCACAAAACTTTTTTTTGTTTACTGTAATCATCTTCCACTAAACTACATTTTAAAGCCAAAAGTGCTTTTTACACCAATTATTATAGAAGTTGATTTTGCTAATTAAATTAATTCTTTTTGAGCCAAAAAAACTCATTTAGGAAGAGCATTAGACTGAAGATCAAAATATCTTATTTGTCTATGCACTACAAAGCTCAATAACAATTAATTGGTATTTGATTTAGCCGACAATAACTTCATTTTCTTTAACATTTTTAAACAATTTTTGTGTAAACAAAAACAACATTCTTGACCATGTTTTCGTCGGTGATGGTCCCATGGTATAATGGTATAATGGAGTCGAAAGCTGAGCCTGCTTTTAAAAATTCTTTCAGTAAGATCTAATAATGAAATTAAAAGGTGTTACATTTTTTTATTTTATTGTAACTACTGTCTCTAAACTGCATTTCAAAGCCTAAAGTAGTTTTTACACCAATCTTATTTATCATTTCTATCTCTGTGCCAAAATTAATAGTTAATTAATAGTATTGATCCAGATTACCTTCTTAACAAATAGCATCATGGTAGTCATGACTATATTTGTTGTGAAGACAAACTAACTTAAACAATATTCCAGTAATGGAACAGTGTACAGAAAAAAATCATCAATGGCAGGTAACCATGATTGATGATAGAGCTCTGAGCACAATCGTCTACTTCGTCTATTTAAGTCTTTCTGGAGGGCATGACTTTTCTTGTGTGTGTGTGTGTGTGTGTGTGTGTCATCCTTTGTCTTGTCTTGTGAGAACATCCGACAACTGCATCTCTAACTACTTCATCATCTGGTACGTATCCTGCCTCCTCTGTGGGATAGTTTTAACACATTTAACACAGGAATTTAACACATTCCTGTTGACTGTTCCATTGTTCCTATTTTACACATTCAGTTAAATTATTACAACATAATGATTACATACGTACTTTTAAACATTCATTCATTCATTCATTCATTATCTCCCGCTTTATCCTCTATTAGGGTCGCGGTGGGGTTCCCCATGCCCATCCAGGGGAGAACGTCTCGGGCGCTGGGCAGATACACCCAGGACAGGGCGCCAATCCATCGCTGGGTACACACTCACACACTCAAACACACTCTATATGGGGCAATTTAGAGAACTCAATTAACTTGATCCATGTTTTTGGACTGTGGGAGGAAACCGGAGAACCCGGAGAAAACCCACACGGACACGGGGAGAACATGGAAACTCCACTCAGATGGGGATTCGAACCAGGACAGTTTTACAATAGGTATTAAAAGATTAAATTATGAAGGATTAAAACAAGTAAAGACAACAGAAGAAGACAGAATAAAACAATCAAAGGGCATATGTAATTTTAAAAAGATGGGTTTTTAGTGAGGACATGAATAGTGACAGGGAGTCTATGTTCCGAATGTGCGGTGGTAGAGAATTCCAGAGATGGGGGGCTGAATGGCTAAAGGCTCTACCCCCCATGATGGAGAGACGAGCAATGGGGACAGTCAGGTGGATAGAAGAGGAGAATCTGAGAGAGCGGGAGGGAGTAGCGATATTAATGAGGTCTGAGAGATAAGGAGGAGAGATATTGTGAATAGCCTTAAAAGTGAGCATCAGGATTTTGTAGTTAATGCGGTATTTTATAGGAAGCCAGTGAAGCTGTTGCAGGACAGGGGAGATATGGTGAGTAAAAGGGGTTCTTGTGATGATGCGGGCAGCTGAATTCTGGACCAGTTGAAGCTTATGAAGGGATTTTTGGGGAAGACCAGATAGAAGAGAATTAAAATAATCAAGACGGGATGTCACCCTAGGGGACCCCTGAAGTAACAGGAAAAGACTGAGAGGTGAGATTTTTAATCTGGATGAACTGAGTATGGCAGGAAAGGTATGACTTGAACCAGTTTAATGGAGTCTGGGTGATACCAATGGAAGATAGTCTATTGAGGAGAGTGGTGTGACAAGTGGTATCGAATGCTGCACTCAGATCGAGGAGAATGAGAATGGAAAGTAAACCAGAATCAGCTGCCCGGAGAAGGTCATTAATAATTTTGAGAAGGGCAGTTTCTGTGCTATGGAGGGGACGAAAACCAGACTGGAACTGTTCATATTATTATATGATAGGTAAGAATGGAGTTGGGTTGCTACTATTTTTTCAAGAACTTTAGAGATCAATGGTAAATTAGAAATAGGGCGCAGGTTATTAAAATTGGAAGGATCAGAACTATATTTTTTAAGGATTGGGGTTATTGCAGTTTTAAGAGCAGCAGGAACAGTTCCAGATGAAAGAGAGGAGTGAATGATGGCAG
>JAFMOC010001635.1:0-13960 GCA_019802505.1 Corydoras sp. C115
CACTGTGTGGCTTTTGGGTCTTGAACCCAATCACCGTGACCAATTAACCTACCAAGACACTGTGAATTTACTTGCACCCAAAACCCGTATTGTGCTCTGCAGATGAACCCTCTGGGAGCTGCTCAATTTGTCGAGACGGGTCAGTCCGTGACTGTACACACACAGGGAGCTACCCCGTTCGCCTCAGTAATGCAACTACAGGATTTTCACAATCCCTTGGTCATGACCTTTCAGTAAAACCCAGCATTCAACGATTTTTCAAAACACAATTATAATCCATACACAAATCCACAAAAATCCACAAAGCCTTGGAAGAACACAACACACTTCAACACTTAAATTTATACACTTAATTTCAGTTAGCAATTCCAATTGTATTAATTTAATTCACATTCCAACATAGTCCTTATTCACCACTCAGAGCTAAATATAGGTTTTTCAGCTAAATATAGGAGCAAGGGTCCTTCTTACCTTATTGGCCGGCCTGTGAGTACAGACGGTTTATTTTCAAACAATAATCGTGGAGAAGACAACACACAACGCAGGATCGGTAATGCAGGGCGAGCGGTGATGACGTAGGTGGGAAGGCGTACAAATGGTCCAGGAGACTAGAGGAGTGCACTCGACGAAGTGAAGACAGCGGGGCGAACTGCACACACAAACACAGAGACAGCAAAACGGGCAAGGCAACAGAATCACAAGGACTGGTAGTATCTTGGCTAGACAAGGGCTTGGCACAAGACAAACTGGCGGTGACGGAAGGGCGTGCAGGGTATAAATAGCAAAACCGTGATAGTGCCCAGGTGCGCGTGATTACGGGGGCGTGAACACAGAACAAACCCACACCACGTGACCAAAACAAACCAACCCACACCACGTGACCAAAACAACCGTGTCAATTTTAATGATTTTACAACCTTAATAGATTATTATTTATTGTGAGCAACATGTGACCTTAATGCTGACAGCAGTTCAGGTTCATTCAGGCTGAGTTCTTTAAACAGTGCTCATACAGACAGACTGATGTACCGGTGATCAGCTCTCTTGATCCTGAGACACTGATCATATTTCATTTCTAGCGTCGATGTCTCCCTGATCTGGGCGGGTCTGGGATCAAACAGACCCTCACCCGTCTTCGGATGAGCACGTCCTCACATTTCGCCAGAAATTCTCACAAACACAGCCTCCATCGAGTATTTTCAGAGCACATTGTTTGACTCCAAGCACTGATATGCTCACCATTGAACTGAGTGAATGCTTTATTAAAGCAGAAACCATTTTGTCTTTTACACTTTATTGTTAAGCTCAAATTTTACTTTTATCTTTATTCATTCATTCATTATCTCCCGCTTTATCCTCTATTAGGGTCGCGGTGGGGTTCCCCATGCCCATCCAGGGGAGAACGTCTCGGGCGCTGGGCACTTTTATCTTTACTTTATTCTAATTCACAGGGTTTCTTAACTTATTATTGTATTATGTTATTTTACCCTCACTCACTACTATCATAACTATTATTTATTTAATCATTTACTCATTTGCTTACAGTGATACTGGTTGATCACTTAATTATTAAATTAAATTATTAAATTACTAAATATTATATTCTACTAGACAATAAGCCGTGAAAAGGTGTAGAGTAAAAAATCAATGGTGGTTTAGTTCTTACACTCATCTCATCATACACTCAGACTTAAACCACACAAACAACAAACATGCCAGGCAAAACTCGCAAATTAGCAGACTAACTTAACCATATACAGTGGTACCACACCCAAACCAACACAATTATCTAACTATACTATACTATATCTTACTGCAATATTTCAACACATTTTAACTTTTAATCAACACACAAGCTCCCTCGCACACTCCCGTACAACTCCCTCTATTCAACCTCTCTCGTGCGTCCACGAGCAATATCCCACAAATGCAGCTGCTTTATTGTTGTATGCTGAATTTCACTTTTATATTTCACTTACCCGCGAGCACGAGTGTCTCCTCATAAACTTTTTTATCTAAATCAAACTTGATTTACCGCCCTCTGGGTCATAAACCCACCAGGACTGAGCAATTTAATTTAATTTATGGGTCTTTTGGGTCTTGGACCCAATCACCTTGACCAATTCACATTTACCTACCTAGACACTGTGTGGCTTTTGGGTCTTGAACCCAATCACCGTGACCAATTAACCTACCAAGACACTGTGAATTTACTTGCACCCAAAACCCGTATTGTGCTCTGCAGATGAACCCTCTGGGAGCTGCTCAATTTGTCGAGACGGGTCAGTCCGTGACTGTACACACACAGGGAGCTACCCCGTTCGCCTCAGTAATGCAACTACAGGATTTTCACAATCCCTTGGTCATGACCTTTCAGTAAAACCCAGCATTCAACGATTTTTCAAAACACAATTATAATCCATACACAAATCCACAAAAATCCACAAAGCCTTGGAAGAACACAACACACTTCAACACTTAAATTTATACACTTAATTTCAGTTAGCAATTCCAATTGTATTAATTTAATTCACATTCCAACATAGTCCTTATTCACCACTCAGAGCTAAATATAGGTTTTTCAGCTAAATATAGGAGCAAGGGTCCTTCTTACCTTATTGGCCGGCCTGTGAGTACCGCGTAAGTTCTATCGTTGGAATCAAGCAATCAACCCGATTATCTGCACTGCAATCAACGACCTTCACCATCCCCTGCTACCAATTGTTAGGAAATCTGAAATTTCCCTGATGAACCAATTTTGAAGGCGTCAAAAAGCACAGTACAGATGATTTCAGAGTTATTCGAATCAAGCGGTTTATTTATGACAAACCAAGTCAAAGCAATGTTCGTCCAAGACAAGCCCAAGATCGCGATCCGACTCTGATCTCAGCACCACACCGGTTCTACCAAGACAGAGCCCCGAAATCCAGCTGCTCACACTATTTATTGAAAAAACATCCCTCCCTCTGCTTATTCTGAAACAACTTGTTGAAGAAGTTCTATGGGGAGGTCGAACGCGCCGTTCTATCCCTTATCTGGGGGAGCTCGAGACAGCTCAGCTGCCCTTGAGCTTTATCCACCAGCCACCAGACGACAGGTGCATCTGGTTTTCATGAAATATAGGCCTTGGGCAATTGTCGGCCAGATTGCCCCATCGCTATAGAATGCGCTAATTCCCTTGAACACAAATTACTTACAAATTAAAAATTTTTATCCCTTCAATATCCATCCATCCCATCCATTATCTTCCGCTTTATCCTCTATTAGGGTCGCAGTGGGGTTCCCCATGCCCATCCAGGGTAGAACGTTTCGGGCGCTGGGCAGATACACCCAGGACAGGACGCCAATCTATCGCTGGACACACACTCACTCACACACACACTCTATATGGGGCAATTTGGAGACCTCAAGTGACTTGATCCATGTTTTTGGACTGTGGGAGGAAACCAGAGAACCCAGATGCGGACACGGGGAGAACATGGAAACTCTACCCAGATGGGGAATTCCTAGTGCTGAGAGGAGAACATGCCAACCACTAAGCCACCATGCCGCCGTACTTTAATTATACAATACTAAATGATGTTGTATATTATTATATTGTTTGAACTTCTTTCAGTCTTTATATCTTCATTATCATTTTCATTAATAACCTGTTTTTTAATTATTTAAAATAACATGGGACAGAACATGATTATTATAAGATTATTATTCTAAGATTATTTCCTTTAACACAAAAATTAATTAATATGTTATAAAAAGATATTTAATTAAGTTTGTGGAGTTGGGTTTGAGGATGCTGATGGTGTATAATCTGTACACTGATGTGTAAATGACGTGACGTCACTGTTCTGCGTCCTACAGGCTGCAGATTCTCCAGTTATGATCAGGTTGAAATATCAGGACTCACAGGAGGTTCAGTTCTGTTGCCGTGTTCATGTAAAGGTCCACAGGAATCGGTTACAGACCTCACGTGGGCGTTTAGGAGGAAAAACACAGTTGTACCTTTTAAAGAAATCGATGCTGATGACAAAAGAAATCAGTTTTATCTCAGAGCTGAGCTGTTTAATGATCAGTCTCCAGGAAATCTCTCTCTGCTGATATCACACCTGACTGAAGCTGATGATGGAGTATACAAGTGTTTTGTTGGTTTTCATGAGAGGTTCATCATCCTCACAGTAACAGGTACCTCATTGCAGTCTCTTAAACAGTGTTTTAGCTTGTGGACTCATAAAGCTGCTTAGATTCTTTTCATACTCTAAATAACAGACACTGTTCAATTCAGACATATTTGCTGATTTGTTTTTATTGATTTATTTATTACGGTTGTAACGAGCACTTGCGGCACCTGTCCCTCGTTTTGGTTTCTTATTATCTCACTTGGGTGATTGGTTGGGTTTGTCACGTGTTTAGTTGGGTTTCTATTTAGTCTGTTTTCTCCCGTAAGTCTGAGCACGTCTTTGGTTTGTGGTTATCTTACCCGATGTTACGTTTGTTTGTTTATCCCCGTTATGTTGGTGCTTCGGCACCACTTTTTAATAAATTCAGTTTGGTTTTTATCCCGGTGTTCCAGTCGCCTCCTTCCCGCATTTCTGCCACGGTGTGTCGCTGCGCATGCTTTCCGCGCAGGTCACATTCGTGGGAGCGTCTCCCTCCGTCTAGACCGGCTGACGTTGTGGTCTACGCGTCGCCGGATCCCGGGAGACGTTCATTATGCGCGAGCGGCGTCCGCGATTTCCCGGCGGAGCCGCTCACCTCTGGGGGACTACGGACATTCATGACAACGGTATAGATTTACATACTGTTTATTCTCAATGAGTAGTGTTATAAGGCCGCTGGGGCCTATCCCAAAGCTCACAGGGCAAAAGGCAGAGAAACATTACTCTGAAACAGTTCGTGTTAGTCGTCCTCCAATCCTTCATCAGTTCTCACAGGGCGCCACCAACAGGATGCTGGCAGCTGGGCCTCACCATTTTTCTGAATTATTTTCAGACCAGCAGTGACACTGCAGTGTTTAAACCTCCATCATCACTAGTGTGTCTGATCCACCACCCTAATAACACCTGCTATATAGGCGTCCTAATAATCAGAGAACAGAGTAATGAGGACTAACAGATGGACTACAGAATGGAACTGTTGAACTACAAACCCATCAGTAGCGATGAATAAAGGGACACTGAGTGTAAAATCTAGTAGTATTGTTTCTAATAAAGTAGCCAAGTCTGTTCACAAAGGACAAGATTCAAAGTTTTTAATAGAACCACGCACAGTGTATTTAATTTTTCTGAAAAAGCCTGAATTTTGGAGATAAAACCATAAAACGAGAAGGATGATTCAAACTGTTTTGTTTCCTCAGTTCTAAAAACATTACAGAGAGTTAGTGCACAAAGACCAGACGACAAACAGATGAGTCCCATCTCAACGTCACCCTCCTCCACATCCTCATCAAAACGTAGGACACTGAACTCTCAGCTGATATGTTTTTCTTATTTATTTATATATTCACCATTTTCCTTATTTTTTTTTTTCGTCACACAGTTTCAGAATCGAATAAACCTCAGTTCAGCCGGGTTTGCTTAAAATGAAATAGTGAGCCTGCTAATGGAGGGAGGGAACCTGTACTCGATCCATCCACCTGCAACATCTGATCTCCACGATGGGACAATCACCCGATCCTTACTTCTTCCATCAGCACCTCACACCAACAGAACATCACACCAGAGGATCACACTGATCTCTGATTTATTTATAAATTTTCATAATTCACTGATTCTGAAAAAATCGCACACAAACGACTTATCTCACCAGAAAAGCTTCTGTCTGATTTGATTTACTTTATGCAAAACATGTTTGTACCCTTTGGGTCTTTAGAAAGTTATCATAGTTACATTAAGGTCTAATAAATAGATATTAAGGATTAAACTACAGATCAGTTAGAGAGTAGTGCTGTGTAATGTTGTGTAATGTTATGTAATGTTGTACACACGTGGACAAAATTGTTGGTACCCCTTGGTTAATGACAGAAAAACCCACAATGGTAACAGAAATAACTTTAATCTGATAAAAGTAATAAATAAAAAGACTATGAAAATGTACAAATGAAAGTCAGACATTGCTTTTTAACCATGCTTTAACAGAATTATTAAAAAAAAAAAAAACAGGAAACAGGCCTGGACAGAAATGATGGTACCCTTGAAAATAATGTGACCAAATGGACATGTTAAATCAAGGTGTGTTCACTAATTAGTATCACAGGTGTCTACAACATTGTAATCAGTCAGTGGGCCTATATATAGGGCTACAGGTAGTCACTGTGCTGTTTGGTGACAAGGTGTGTACCACACTCAACATGAACCAAAGGAAGCAAAGAAAAGAGTTGTCTCTGGACATTAGAAAGAAAATAATAGACAAGCATGTTAAAGGTAAAGGTTATAAGACCATCTCCAAGCAGCTTGATGTTCCTGTGACTACAGTTGCATATGTGATTCAGAAATTTAAGATCCATGGGACTGTAGCCAACCTCCCTGGACGTGGACGCAGGAGGAAAATTGATGACAAATCAAAGAGATGGATAACACAAATGGTAACAAAAGAGTCAAGAAAAACATCTAAAGATTCAAGGTGAACTTCAAGCTCAAGGAACATCAGTCTCAGATCGAACTATCCGTCGATGTTTGAGCCAAAGTGGACTTCATGGGAGACGACCAAGGAGGACACCATTGTTGAAAACAAAACATAAAAAAGCCAGACTGGAATTTGCCAAACTTCATGTTGACAAGCCACAAAGCTTCTGGGAGAATTTCCTATGGACAGATGAGACAAAAATGGAACTTTTTGGCAAGGCACATCAGCTCTATGTTCAGACGGAAAAATGAAGCATATCAAGAAAAGAACTGTCCCTACTGTGAAACATGGAGGAGGCTCGTGCTGCCCAGTGTCAGAAAGCTTGGTCTCAGTCGTAGGTCTTACAAGAGGATAATGACCCAAAACACACATCTAAAAACACTCAAGAATGGCCAAGAGGAAAACACTGGACTATTCTGAAATGGCCTTCTATGAGCCCTGACCTAAATCCTATTGAGCATCTTTGGAAGGAGCTGAAACATGCCAATTTGCACATGAAGAGTAGGCCAAAATACCTGCTGAGAGGTGCAGAAGTCTCACTGACAGATACAGGAATCGTTTGATTGCAGTGATTGCCTCAAAAGGTTGTGCAACAAAATATTAAGTTAAGGGTACCATCATTTCTGTCTAGGCCTGTTTTATGAGTTTATTTTTTTAAAATAATTCTGTTAAAGCATGGTTGAAAAGCAATGTCTGACTTTCATTTGTACATTTTCATAGAATTTTTATTTATTATTACTTTTATCAGATTAAAGTTATTTCTGTTACCATTGTGGGTTTTTCTGTCATTAACCAAAGGGTACCAACAATTTTGTCCACGTGTGTATTTCACTGTGCTGACAATAACATTAATAAGGCACTCATCAATTGTAATGGTCGAAAGACCGGAGCGAGTTGGATTCGCTACCCGGAACGAATTCAGTCTGGAGCGGAGGTACAACACAGTTTATTATATAATCCTCACAACAGTTGTGGAGCGGCGTTAGAAAGCGTTCACGCTTGCGGAAAAACACGGAGCGCTGAGCGGGAGGCGTGACGTAGTAGCGCAGGGTGACGACGTCAGCGGCCGTGTTCCAAACCGCGGGCTCCAACAGACTGAAGTGAGGCTAGGCAGGTCGTAGCAGCGGTACACGGTCTGTACACACAAACACAAGACAGGAACAGTACGAGGCAACACAAAACATACAAAGCAAGGTAGCAAGACGAGGCGTAACGTGGATAGGAGCCAAAGAGGACGTGACGTGACACTGGGAACACAAGACCTATTGGCGACGAGAGACGGGATGGCGTGCCTAATATAGGGAACGTGATAACCACCAGGTGAACACAATTACGAGGCGTGACCCAACACACCCACACCACGTGACAACACATAACATAACCCCCCCCCTCAATGGGTGCCCCCTGGCACCCTAAGACGGTTTACTCGGGCACCTGCGATGGAATTCCTTCACGAGGGCGGGATCCAGGATGGCAGCACGGGGAACCCAGGAGCGTTCTTCCGGTCCGTAACCCTCCCAGTCCACCAAGTACTGGATGCCTCTGCCTCGGCGGCGGGAGTCCAGCAGGCGACGTACGGTGTTAGCAGGTTGACCGTCGATGAGGCGTGGGGCAGGGGTGCTCCGGGGTGTGGACCATGACCAGAAGCCATGAGTGTGGACCGGGCTTGGCGGAGCGCAATGCATGTGTTCCTCCACACCCGGTGGCAACGACGGATGTGCTGGCTGACAGAGGGGACAGATCTGCTGTTCTTCAGGGAACAGTGGTGGTTGGTAGCCCAGGGCGACCTCAAAAGGAGACCTGCCGGTGGCGGAGCTGCGTGCCGTGTTGATGGCGTGTTCGACCCAGGGAAGATGTTCGCTCCAGCGTTCTGGGTGCTGTGCCGACACGCAGCGTAGTGTGGTCTCCACAACCTGGTTGGTTCTCTCGGCCTGTCCATTCGACTGTGGATGCCCTCCAGAGGTTAATGACAGATGTGCCAAAGTACTTGAAAAAGGCTTTCCATACCTGGGAGACGAACTGCGGACCTCGATCAGACACGATGTCCACCGGGATGCTGAAAATCCTGAAAACGTGCTCAAAGACTAGTTTAGCGGTAGCAAGGGCCGAAGGTAGTCCGGGAAGGGCCAAGAGCCGTACTGACTTTGAGAACCTGTCCACTATGGTGACTATGACCGAGTTGCCCTTAGAGTTCGGCAGCCCGGTGACGAAAACGAGGGTGATGTGGGACCATGGTCGCCCAGGTATGGAAAGCGGCAGGAGGAGTCCAGATGGTGGCTGATGAGATGCCTTGTTGCGGGCACAAACAGCACAGGAGTTGATGAACTGGCGGAGGTCAGAGGAAAGGGAGGGTCACCAAAAGCGCCGCCTGATGATCTCCTCTGTACGGGATAGGCCCGGGTGGCATGCCCAGCGGGACTCATGGGCCCACTTGAGTACAGCGGGGCGGGCGGCGGGGGGAACAAACATGCGGCAAGGTGGGCCTTGTCCGGGGTCCGGTTCCTTGAGGAGTTCCCTCTCAACGGTCTTCAGAACTTCCCAGGAGACACCTGCTAGTACACAACTGGACGGTAGGATAGTGTCATTACAGGTTATGGGCTCTTCTGGCGAGAAGAGCCGTGACAAGGCATCAGGCTTGGCATTTCGAGAACCGGGTCGGTATGTGATGGTGAAATTAAATCGACCAAAAAACAGAGCCCACCTTGCCTGCCGAGAGTTCAGTCTTCTCGCCGTCTGTATGTATGCCAGGTTTTTGTGGTCCGTCCATACCACAAATGGTTGTTCAGCCCCCTCCAGCCAGTGACGCCATTCCTCCAGAGCCAGTTTTACAGCGAGGAGTTCCCGGTTGCCTACATCATAATTTCTCTCCGTGGGGGAGAGCTTCTTGGAAAAGAAGGCGCATGGGTGAAGGCGGCCCTCGTCGGTGCGTTGAGAGAGCACGGCTCCAGCTCCCGTGCTAGAGGCGTCGACTTCCCCGACGAACTGTTTGGCCGGGTCAGGTTGAACGAGGATGGGGGCTGAGGTGAACAAGGACTTGAGACGGTCCATGGCTGCTTGGGCTTCCGCCGTCCACCGGAACGGCACCTTGACGGACGTGAGGGCCGTTAGGGGGGTGGTGATGGTACTATAGTCCCGGATGAAGCGGCGATAGAAGTTAGCGAATCCTAGGAACCGTTGCAGCTCGGTCCGGGAGGTAGGACATGGCCATTCACAGATGGCCCGGATCTTTTCAGTGTCGGGCTTGATGGCCCCGGGAGACACCACAAAGCCCAGGAAGGTGACGGACTGCTGGTGGAAGCTACATTTCTCCGCCTTTACGAACAGTCTGTTCTGCAGCAGTCGGTTAAGGACCTGACGTACGTGTTGGACATGATCTTTAAGGTTATGAGAGAAAATCAAAATGTCGTCGAGATAAACGAACACGAACCTATCGAGGAAGTCCCTGAGCATGTCGTTGACTAAGGCTTGGAACACCGCGGGGGCGTTTCTAAGACCGAATGGGACCATGCGGTACTCATAGTGACCACTAGGGGTGTTGAAGGCCGTCTTCCACTCATCCCCTTTACGTATACGCACCAGGTGATAGGCGTTACGTAGGTCAAGTTTGGTAAAGATAGTGGCTCCCTGCAGTGACTCAAACACGGAGGATGTAAGCGGCAGAGGGTATTTGTAGGGGACTGATGTTATTCAGTCCCCTATAGTCAATGCAGGGCCGTAGGGTGCCGTCTTTCTTAGATACAAAGAAAAACCCGGCCCCTACAGGGGAGGTGGAAGGACGGATCAACCCCGTGGCAAGACTCTCGGTAATATACTTCTCCATTGCCTCCCTCTCCGGGCGAGATAACGGGTATAGACGACTGGATGGGAGAGGAGCACCGGGCAATAGATCTACAGCGCAGTCATAGGACCTATGAGGGGGAAGCTGACGGGCCCTGTCCTTGGAGAATACCTCCCCCAGGTCATGGTAGACCTCCAGAATAGAGGAGAGATCCACCGCAGTGTGGTGGTCCCCCTCAGGTGCACTACCGGTGGGTACTGCCGCCCGAAGGCAGGAGGAGTGGCAGTGGACCCCCCACGTGAGAACCCTAGACTGAACCCAATCAAGGTGGGGGTTGTGAGTTTGTAACCAGGGGAAACCTAGGATTACTGGGGTGTCAGGGGATCGAAAGACCGAGAAACTTCTCTTCCCTGTGATTACCGTCGATAAGGAGGCAGACCGGTTGGGTACGATGTGTGATGGGGGAGAGATGTCTGCCGTCTAAGGCGACAGGGTGGAGAGGAGAGGACAATGGAGACAGAGGTAAGCCTAATTTCGAAGCGAAGTCAAAGTCAACAAGATTCTCCTCTGCCCCAGAATCTATGAGGACAATGACAGGCTGGCTGTGGTTAGGCAGAAGGAAGACCGCAGGAAGGCACAGACAACGGGACGAGGGATTGTGGGTAGGACTCGACAGGGCCCCAAACTTCACTGTCGAGTCAACCCTTTTAGGCCGAACCGGGCAAGCCATGACCTGGTGGTTGCCATTGCCGCAGTAAAAACAGCGACCCTATTCCCTACGGACGGCACGCTCGTCTGGAGACACGGCGGCCCTTCCCAACTGCATTGGTTCAGGCTCGTTAGTAGGTTCGGGGGGAGACGTGAGGACCCTGGGCGAAGTAGGGGAGCGGGCGGTGTCGCGGAGTGACCGTTCACGGCGCCGATCGTTAATGCGACCGTCGAGACGTATGGCGAGGTCTATAAGTCCCTGAAGAGTTTGAGGACGGTCACGGGTGGCTAGTTCGTCGCGGACGCGATCACTGAGAGCATGCCTGAACACCCCGCGCAGCGAACGCTCGCACCACCGCGATTCCGCCGCCAGGGTTTGAAACTCCACCACAAATTCCGCCACCGAACGCGTACCCTGACGAACCGAGAGTAACCTGCTATCCACGTCATCAGCGTAGTCCGGACGGTCGAATACCCCACGGAAACGTTCAATGAACGACGCATAAGTGGACGAGAGCGGAGACACGCCCCCCTGTGTGGGCTCAGCCCACTTCAGCGCACGACCCCGCAAAAGTCCAATAATGAACGAGATCTTATACACATCGGAGGGAAAACAGGACGGCCATATACCGAAATATAGTTCGCATTGAAAGAGGAACCCTCGGCATTTCTGTAGATCCCCGTCGTACGGGTCGGGGTGTACCGCGGCTCCGTCGAGGCGCGGGGACGGCGGAGTAGGCGAGCTCGGTACCTGATTCGAGGAGCCAGTATTAGCGGACGCGCTAGCGAGATCAGGAGCGGGGAGGCGCGTGGCCAGTGGGGACATGACCATAGATCTGACCTGGAGTGCAAGGTTGCTCACTAAGTCAGCGAGTTCATCCTGACGACTGAAGAGCAGGTCGAGGCGTGGATCCGGGATGGGTTGTTGTCTGGCAGTTGGAAATTGCGCCGACTCCGCTTCCGAGGTGAGTTGTCCCGAGGAATCCATTATGGCCAATAGGTGATGTAATGGTCGAAAGACCGGAGCGAGTTGGATTCGCTACCCGGAACGAATTCAGTCTGGAGCGGAGGTACAACAACACAGTTTATTATATAATCCTCACAACAGTTGTGGAGCGGCGTTAGAAAGCGTTCACGCTTGCGGAAAAACACGGAGCGCTGAGCGGGCGGCGTGACGTAGTAGCGCAGGGTGACGACGTCAGCGGCCGTGTTCCAAACCGCAGGCTCCAACAGACTGAAGTGAGGCTAGGCAGGTCGTAGCAGCGGTACACGGTCTGTACACACAAACACAAGACAGGAACAGTACGAGGCAACACAAAACATACAAAGCAAGGTAGCAAGACGAGGCGTAACGTGGATAGGAGCCAAAGGTGGACGTGCCGTGACACTGGGAACACAAGACCTATTGGCGACGAGAGACAGGACGGCGTGCCTAATATAGGGAACGTGATAACCACCAGGTGAACACAATTACGAGGCGTGACCCAACACACCCACACCACGTGACAACACATAACACAATTCCTCTTTCTGCTCGTCTACAACCTCCATAAACAGCAGTGATGATAGAAACAACGTTGATAATATAACAAGACTTCTGTTAAAAACCCTGAATAAACTTCTGCTTAAACCAGAATCATCTGCTTTATTTCAAACAAAGTTTCATTAGAGAGAGACACAGAGAGAGAGGGGCTATATGAAAATTGTATATATATATATATATATATATATATATATATATTGTATATATATATATTTTTTTGTATTATGTATACTTGTGTATTATAGAAATTGTATAAATCGCATATTTTAATGTATATGTAGTATAGAGTGTATTTAATTTATAGCTTTTTATATACCATTTTTTCTATATGTTGTTCATTTTGTAAATATCATTAATATTTAACACTAAAAGTAGAAATTCTTATCTTTGCATTATTTATTTATTTATTTATTTATTTTAATCTGTTCTTTTTTCTGCAGCTTTTTTTTACTATAAAGGTAAATTTATTTGTCAGGCCAATAAAACACTTTGAATCAAACTGAGAATTTCACTTGGAGAGAAAAAAAGAGAGAGAAAGATAGAGAGAAAGGGCGAGAGAGAGAGAGAGAAGGAGCGGAGGGGGGGGGGGGGGTGTAAAAGGGGAACTGCTGCATTTGTTTAAGTAATTCAGCCCACAATTCACAAGTAAAGTGTGTACTGATGTCAGGGTTTTTCCATTTTCTATGACATTAATACTTTTAAAATAAATTTATATATTTATACTTGTGGGGTGCATGTGGGTATATTTATGTGGTCATATGTGTGTCTGTGTGTACATGTGCATATTTATATATATATATATATATATATATATATATATATATATATATATATATATTTTTTTTTTTTTTTTTTTTTTTTTTTTTTTTTGTGCGTGCGTGCGTGTGTGAGAGAGAGAGAGACAGAGCGTCAGGTTAAAAGACAGAAGTCTGAACCACATGATTCATTTTCTTTCAGACACGAACCTTTTTGAAGACTCTTTTGTTCAGAGTGTGTTTCTGAGACGCAGTGAGAATGCAGCTGGGTTTTTATCTCCTGCTCTTCGTTCCTCTCAGTCAGTCCTCTCAGTCAGTCCTCTCAGGTGATTTTCTCTGATTCCTCATCTTTATTTATTCATCTTAAAACTTTAAACAGTTTTAAAACGTCAAATGAATGCAGAGTTTTACTTCTTTTGCTTTGAAATTAAATACATAATATAATATGAAATGAAATGATGGAAATGTATTGAATTTCTGACATCAATTGTAAATGCATGTTTATTAATTTTATCTGAATTTGAATTAAACATTTTTATAATGACAGAAATTTGA
>JAFMOC010000168.1:0-35000 GCA_019802505.1 Corydoras sp. C115
AAATGAAAATTTAAAAATAATGAGTAATCGGGTTAGGAGCTGGTGGCACGGGGGGTTAGTGGTTTGTTCTCCTCTCAGCGCTAAGGTTCCTTGTTCGAATCCCGTCTGGGTTTCCTCCCACAGTCCAAAAAAAAAGGATCAAGTCAATTGAGTTCCCAAATTTTCCCCCAATAGATGTGTGTATCAAGGGGGGTGCCCCATAAAATTGGCTCCTGCCTGGGGGTCTCCCGCCCCCCCCCAAATGTTTTCCCCCTGGAGGGCATGGGGGAAACCCCCCGCTACCCATTGGGGGGAAAAAATTTTTTAATTTTATTGGTTTTGGGTTTTTTTTTTTATAAAAGCTTGGGATCCCCGGGGTTCCTTCGTGGGCTTGGATGGTGGATGTTTTAGCCCTCTGTTGGTTTGGTGGTTGTAAAAAGCGCTGTTTTTCCCCCTTCTTCACTCTGCTCGCCAGGGGTGGAGGGGGGGACCCAAAGGGACTTTAAGCCTCACTTTAATCGACTCACCAAACCCACCCACTCACCAACCCGCCACTCACCAAACCCACCCACTCACCAACCCGCCACTCACCAAACCCACCCACTCACCAAACCCACCCACTCACCAACCCGCCACTCACCAAACCCACCCACTCACCAAACCCACCCACTCACCAACCCGCCACTCACCAAACCCACCCACTCACCAAACCCACCCACTCACCACCCACCCACTCACCAACCCATCACTCACAAAACCCACCCATTCAACACCCACCCACTCACCAAACCCACCCACTTACCAACCCGCCACTCACCAAACCCACCCACTCACCACTCACCCACTCACAAAAACCATTCCACTCACCAACCCGCCGCTCACCAAACCCATCCACTCACCAACCCGCCGCTCACCAAACCCATCCACTCACCAACCCGCCACTCACCAAACCCACCCACTCACCAAAGCCACCCACTCACCAACCCGCCACTTACCAAACCCACCCACTCACCAACCCGCCACTCACCAAACCCACCCACTCACCAAAGCCACCCACTCACCAACCCGCCACTTACCAAACCCACCCACTCACCAACCCGCCCCTCACCAAATGGGGAGGGGGGTTTTCCCATGCCCATCCAGGGGAGAACATTTCAGGCGCTGGGCAGATACACCCAGGACGCCAATCTATCACTGGGCACACACTTACTCAGACAGAAACACTCTATATGGGGCAATTTGGAGAATTCAATTGACTGTGGGAGGAAACAGGAGAACCCGGAGGAAACCCACGCAGACACGGGGAGAACATGGATACTCCACCCAGATTGGGATTCGAACCTGGAACTGTTGCTTCGTCTTGCTCATTGTGGGTTTAAAGGCGTATAAAACTGTAAAGCTGCTTTGTGACGACGTACTATTGTAAAAAAAACGCTCTATAAATAAATTACTTGAATGTGAACTTGAACCTGGCACAGTGGTTTAGTGGTTTAGCATGTTCTCCTCTCAGCACTAGGGATTCCCGGTTCGAATCCCAATCTGGGTGGAGTTTGCAAGTTCTCCCCGTGGGTTTCCTCCCACAGTCCAAAAACATGGATCAAGGTCGATTGAATTCTCCAAATTGCCCCATATAGAGTGTGTGTGTGTGTGTGTGTGTGTGTCCAGCGATAGATTGCCCCGTCCTGCGTGTATCTGCCCAGTGCCCGAATTGTTCTCCCCCCCCCCCCCCCTGCGACCCTAATAGAGGATAAAGCTGAAGACAATGGATGGATGGTAGGTGGCACCTCCAAAGCTCTAGATGTGGGTCACTATGACATGTCTGTAAACAGTGGACGTGTGGACCTGAGAACTGGAGAAGAGTGGACCCACCAAAGTGCGCAGAGAACCCCAAGACGTCCATCGATACGGTCAGCCGAGCCGATCCAATGGACGAGACGTTGGGAGCCAATCGGTTTGAAACATTAGTTTATTAGTAATAATTAATGATACAAATCAAAAAAAACAGATCCGAAGCTGAAGCACACAAAGTGCGGCTGAACTGACCCAACGTATATTGCTCTGTATGGTACGTACAGTTTTCAGTCTATAAAATTTCAAGCGACCCTCGGAGGTTTTGCGGCTTTGGTTTTTCGGGCGCGTTTACCGTCGCAGCAAACGTTCAACCTGTCCTTCTCCACGTGTGTGTGTGTGTGTGTGTGTGTGTGTGAGATCTGTTCAAGACAATTCATTAAAGGTCAGAAACGGGTCGGTATCAATCACGCGGGGTGAACGTACGAACAAAAACAAGGTACGACGATGCCGTTCTATACACGCAAGTCTGGAAACCACGGGACGAGACGGAGACCTTTGGTGAAAAGTACTTACACGCATTTATACAAAGCCACACCCTTTTCTCTTTTCCCATCTGGAGCCCGGCGACGCCCGGCGACGCTCGACGACGCCCGACGACGCCACACCCCGGGCGCCGGGACAGTCATGAGGTAATCTTTTTTGATAGACTCTTTAAGCCCCTCCCACGCTCAACACGCGAAGATTGTCAGTTTCCATTCCTCTCTGTACAATGTGCATATTACAGTTGCGCTTTGGTCCCAGCATTAACGACGAACGGCGGCAGAGCTCGTTTCTTGGGCACGGCGTCGATCCATTTGGTTCCTCCTTCCCGCGTCTACCTTGTTTTGGTTCGAGCTTCTTCGTTTAAATCTCTGCGACGCACTCAGCGGCGGCGAACCCTCTCACAATTCATGCTCTGAGGTTCGGAGGTGACGCCTTCTCCCTTCATTGAGCATCGATTACGATATCGTCAATGAAGTTCTTAATAGAGCCGAAAATGAAATCGGAACGTGACGAACGTGAAGAATCAACTCCGGGGGGGATGATGTCAGTAACCGAGGGACGAGCGAGGCGACAGAACAGGCTTTAATGAAAAACAGCCATATATTTCGGATCAATCATAATTGCTGCGGATGAGATCCGTCATTTCCCCCGACTTTCGGATAATTCAATCATTTTTTTTAACTGTATAACCTTAACGCTGTTAGATGACACTAAGAGAGTATCGTTTAAAAGAATCGCCCGGGATCAAAAGTGCTTGCTCAGCAATATGACCTGATGGGATGTCCGTGCCGGATTCGTCTCAGGATATTCGTTTTAATTATTCAAGCGGTATAAACGACACCGCTCGACGGCTTTCGCTTCCTGAACACTTTAAAGTGGATCCGATGACGAGAATCTGTTTCTATTGGAACGATTCATTAGGGAGTCACATCACGCTAAAAGGAACCTGTTGACTCGTTGATTCCGAGGCAGAAATATGTGGCTTGTAAGGTATTTATGGAAACCGATAAAATTATTTCTGCTTTACATTTATGATTCTAAAAATCGAGAACGGTTCGACCCTCTCCAGCTGCCCCACCCGTTCCTCACCGAACCTCGGTCCTCACAAAGGTTCCTCTTTATGAAAAACCAAACAAATGCTGGAAGTTCTTGACACGTCGTTCGGGATGTTCCTCGAGGGTCCGACTGAGAACGCGCCGCGGTATTGAATAAATTAATGTAAACATGATCAATACAGTTCATCAAATAATTTATGCCAAACATCTAAAAGCAGGAAACAGAAGCAGAAGAAGAGCTTGAACCCCAGACATCTTGTTTCCTCTGATTCTCCTGAATCTTAATAAACGCTGAAATTCCGTGAGATTGGCAAATAAAACCTTGGATTTCAGACCCATTATGGTAATTTCTCCTTTCTGTGGACGAAAGTGTTGGGACACCTGCACATCACACCCGCCCCATGGGTCTGGAAGGGTTTTCCACAACATTTTGGGGTGAGTTGAGGGTTCGGTCGGGTTCTTCTAGGCCAAACTCACCCAGCCATGACTTCACGGACTTTAACTGTTGAACTGGAGCCCAAGCTTTTCCAATACTGAAAAAAACCCCTCCTAAATCTAATGATTAGTCAGTTTGCCCCAATACTTGCCCCAATACCACGGTTCCACAGTTTCCATTGGAACACATGAGGCTGATCAACGGAGCCGAATGGTTCTGGTTCCCGTTAATCTGGTACACACCCAACACCCTCCAGGAACCCAGAGCCCTGTTGTTAAATTTCCCAAATGCTTTCAGCTCCCTCAGCCCCACCACCATCACACCGGGGTCACTACAGTGCTCATCCCCCCCCCAATAATCCCTGTTCTATGGTGGTCCTGTCCCAGAAGAACTGCCCCACATGCCCCATCCTCATCCGGCCCACTTGCTACATGACTTGAGGGCGTCGAACCCAGTCGCATGACGTGGGCCACATGGGCACCAGCGTAGGGTTTGTGTGTACCGTAATAGCAGATGTGGACCGGATCGGTTCCACCTGCAAGTACGCCCATTAGCATGGTCTGCTGTATGCCCCTCAGGGGGTGGGGTGAAATGTGACGGAGGGCAAACCTGTGATCTTAAAGGCAATGCAATGGGAATGGATGGATGGATGGGATCATTCATGGGTTCCGGGGTGGGGGGGGGGGGGAGGAATCACGGGTAGCCACGGCGGGGAAGGAAGACGGCGGGACCATTTAATCACAGATACACGTGGCCCGCTGAGTCCGCGAGCGGAACAACGATGTTCTTTGGCTAGAAGGCTTTGGCAATACGATGATCACAGCTGCAACAACGCGCTCCGACTCTGTGACAAAATGGGTTCTGGCGAGGATGATCATACAAATGGGGGTGGGGGGGTGGGGGGCGTGGCCAGACTAAGAACGCCATCATCTCGGCGTGTTTCCGAACAGTTTGTGGTTAGAGACCCGATGATTTTAAATATATATATATATATATGTATATATATGTACATACAAACCCGAGTGAGCGAGTGAGACAAAGGTAGAACATTACCCCCCCCGCCCAGCCACATACATAGATCCCGCCCCCATTTTTTTAAGTAGAAATGTAAAAATTCAGGTCACATTTACAATAAAAAAAAACTGAGGAGTCGGACGTAACAGACTTTGGTTGCAGTGGTTGAATAGCCGTCCTTTGATTTAGTTGTGAACGTTAGTCTAAATTCTTGCCGGAGGAGCCCAAATTCGCAGTCCCGATGCGTTTCTCTGACTTCAAGGTCACGACAACAAAGATCAAAATGTCGGTTCTGGATGACACGGTCATTTGGAAAATGGAGGTCCATCCTCGGTACGCGCGTTCCTCGGTTCCTCGGCCCGACCTCCCCCCTGCCGCTAAGGATGCTCCTCCAAGGCATCGGCCAAAGGGTCCATTGGCGTGACGGCGCCGAGCTCCGGCTGCTTCAGCCTCTTTATCGTGTTCTTCAGCGCCTGCCTCTTGTTGCAGAACCAGACGCGGACCACCTCGCGGTCATAGTTCAGTTTCTCGGCTATCTCGGTCATCTCCTGGCCCGAGGGGTGGGTGTTTTTCTCGAAGTGGCTGTTGAGGATCTCCAGGGCCTGCGGCGTGAAAGAGGTCCGGCGCTTTCGCTTTTTCGACGGCTCACTGCCGATAAACTCGGTCAGGTTCTGCATGCCCGAGCGATGGCGGGCTTCCGCCTCGGCCATCCAGCGCTCCAGCACGGGCTTAATCTTCTGGGCGCTTTTTGGCGTGATGTCCAACTTCTCAAACCTGGCAGGATATAAAAGGCCAGGGTTCAGTTTGCCTGTCAGACTGCTAGCTATAGTGCTCTCTTGGGCTTCCTGCGGTAGGAAAAAGTGGCTTCTCAGGATGGTGTGTCTGGGGGAGAATTCAGAGAGAACAAGCTTACTTCCACTGCCCCGACCGGGCCAACGGGGCTCGCTGCCCGGCCCAGTTTCCTCGGGAAGGGTCTCCTGGTTCATGCCGCCAGTGAGGCAGAGAGTTTTCACGTTTGCCGTCCAATTGGACGGTCATTTAAACCCATCCCCGCACATCTGGATCTACACCCGAAACTCTCTGCTCTCACTCCGCAGCGATGGACGGAGGAGAACCTCCCGCAGGTCGGGAAATCAAATATCAGACGCTCCGAAAACGATGAAGCAACTAAACTGCGAGAATGAAACCGCAGACTGGGCGTCACGCATAGTGATGTCATCATAACACATTACGCTTAAAGTAGGAATCAAGACATGCACTTATACGTTCAAATAAAAAAAACAAACAAACCACTCCTCAGTGACCACCGAGTTCAGTTAACATATTCAATTTTTATCCATCCATTATCTTCCACTTTATCCTATATTAGGGTCGTGGGGGGGGGGGGGGGGTTCCCCATGCCTATCTAGCGGAGAACGTTTCGGGCGCTGGGCAGATACACCCAGGACAGGGGAGCAATCTATCGCTGGACACACACTCACTCACACAAACACACTCTATATGGGGCAATTTGGAGAACTCAATTGACTTGATCCATGTTTTTGGACTGTAGGAGGAAACCGGAGAACCCAGAGGAAACCCACGCGGGCACGGGGAGAACATGGGAACTCCACCCAGATGGGGATTCGAACCGGGAATCAATCCCTAGTGCTGAGAGGAGAACATGCTAAACACTAAGTCACCATGCCGCCCACCATATTCAATTATTAGTAGATGCATATATTAAAATATTTCATAAATATTATAGCCCAGTGATAGATTGCCCCCCTATCCTGGGTGGGATCTGCCCTGCGCCCGAGACGTTCCCCCTGGATGGGCATGGGGAACCCGGAAGATAATGGATGGATAAATATTAAATATAACATATTCTCTATGTGGAATTGGCATGTTCTCCCTATGTCTGTATACCAGGTGAACTGTGGCCCCAGGTTTAGGTGTGTTTATGTTGACATGACCAAGGTCCAGGGTGCTTCCCTCACATTCGCCCATAACAGTTTAGGGAAGGCCCCATTCTGTTCCAGCATGATTGTGCATAAAGGAAACCCCCTAAAGACGAGGCTGACCCTCAGAGAACCCTAACTCAACCCTATTTTACATCTTTGGCCTGAACTCGTATGCACACCTCTTGTACAGTATCGGTGTCTGGCCTCACGAGTCCTATCCCAGTGTTTTGGAGGAATCTCTTCCAGACGCCATTAAGGTTCAGTGAGTGTGATGCGTCCCAACGTCTGTCCATACACTCACATACATTAGGCTTAAGGCGGTCCCATGCACCCCACGAATACGTGGCGCTAAAACCCACGAGGACTCTCCCAGGCTTTCTAATGGAGCGCCGATTCAGCACCTCCTTCATAAGCAGCTTACCCCGGTCAGACCGGCTGATAAAAGCCCAGCAGTGGAGGAGGAGAGCGAGGGGGGGGGGGCGCTCTCTCAGTCCCTGGCTCCTGCGAGAACGCCTTTGACGGAATCCTAACTGGCGGAGCGGGAGGCGCCTGGAGCGGGGGCAAAGGGCCACGGCCCGGGATGCACCAAGACACATCTTTTATTTTAACACCGGCGTGAGTGCTGTGCGAATATGTGTGAGTGTGTGTGTGTGTGTGGGGGGGGGGGGCGGATGGGACTGGTGCTAAATAAATGTACATAATCATATGCAAAAATTTGCGAACCCCAAACTTAGAATGGGGCTTTAATAAAGTCCCATGGGCATTCATAGGGTCACCCGACACTATCTTCATGGACTTGGGGCATAGTCATGATGAAAGAATTATGGCCTTCCCCAAACTGTTTCCCACAACATAAACGCAAAATGAGTCCACTGCACTGAGCAATCCACCTTGTGTTCTGTAATTCAGAGGCGTGTTCCAAGTTTTTAATATATTTTATATATTATATTTTTTATTAAATTAGAACATTAATAGTAAACAAGTCCCGCGTGAGGACGTCGTCTCAGAAAACTGCAGGGGTGATCGTTTTTAAATCTCAAGCTCATTCCGTCCTTCATCGTAGTTAATAAAACACTGCCAATTTTGGTCTTTACGGGAAGGCTGAACCCTATCTTCATGGACTTGGGGCATAGTCATGCTAAAACAATTATGGCCTTCCCCAAACTGTTTCCCACAACATAAACACAAAATAAGTCCACTGCACTGAGCAATCCACCTGCGTTCTGTAATTCAGATGCGTGTTCCAATTTTTTTTTGTCCATATGTTATATTCATTCATTCATTCATTATCTCCCGCTTTATCCTCTATTAGGGTCGCGGTGGGGTTCCCCATGCCCATCCAGGGGACAACGTCTCAGGCGCTGGGCAGATAGACCCAGGACAGGACGCCAATCTATCACTGGGCACACACTCACTCCCACAGACACACTCTATATGGGGCAATTTTGAGAATTCAATTGACTTGATCCATGTTTTTGGACTGTGGGAGGAAACCAGAGAACCCGGAGGAAACCCACGCAGACACGGGGAGAACATGGAAACTCCACCCAGATGGGGATTTGAACCGGGAATCCCTAGCGCTGAGAGGCGAACGTGCTTACCACTAAGCCACCGTGCCGCTGTTCTAATTATTATTAAATTAGAACATTAATAGTAAACGTGTCCCATGTGAGAACGTCGTCTCAGAAAACTGCAGGGATGATTGGTTTTTAAATCTCAAGCTCATTCCATCCTTCATCTTAGTTAATAAAACGCCGAAAATTTTGGCCTTTATGGAAGGCTGAACCCTATCTTCTTGGACGTGGGGCATAGTCATGCTGAAACAATTATGGCCTTCCCCAAAGAGTTTCCCACAACATAAACGCATACAGTCACCCAAAATGAGTCCACTGCACTGAGCAATCCACCTGCGTTCTGTAATTCAGAGGCGTGTCCCAATTTTTTTGTCCATATATTATATATTTTTATTAAACTAGAACGTTAATAGTAAACGAGTCCCGTGTGAGAACGTCGTCTCCGTCCTTCGCCGTAGTTAATAAAACGGCGCCGATCTTTTCTCGTCCTTTACGGGAAGGTTGATCATACGAGCGGTTAACTCCGGCTTCCGCTTAATTTGTCGCGCAGACTCCCGACGGCGGCCTCCCGCCCCGGGACATGAATCATGGATGTCGGCCGGCGTGGCGTTCTGGATTAATGGCGTACAATCATGTGGCAAAACGATTCGCATTATGCAGGAGCGGTAACGCGTGCATCGGGGCGTCGCGAGTGCAGTGAACGACGGGGCGACGGGGGCATCAGGTTCGAACGCAGATCCAACGTTAGAACTAACGGCCTTAATGAGAGATTTGGAGACGTAAAGGCCTGACGTCACGGAGGTGTTTAATCACGCCCCCCGGAGGAGGACGACGTCCCGGATGTGATCGACGGGCGAGGCATTAAAGCATCTGATTCTCAAAGTAAGCGATGAGATCAGACAGGACGGAGACATCTGTCAGAGCGAGTTTGATTGAGCAAAGACTGCGAGGGCCCCAAGAGCCGGCACCGAGAACGAGGGAAAAAAAAAAAGTGCTCTTCCTCGTCCTCCTCGTCCTCCTCGTCTCTCTTGATGTTAACCAAAGGAAAGCATGTGAAGTCTGCCTCCGAACCCGGCAACACGGAGCCGACTGTCATGTCCAATGTCATACAGACGAACATGTGGACGCCCGTCTCCAGATGAAAGGACGCAAAGGGCGTGCAAACATCACATCCTCCATTTATTTTGCAAGCTAATGGCTTTTAATGTATGTTCTAAATATCTGAATTATGGATTCGGAAAGATAAATATTTCATGCCCCACCCCACCACCCCCCCCACCCCTCACGCCTCCCTCACGCTCTCTCTTGCTCTCTCTCTTGCTCTTTTTTGTTTTTAAAGACTTAAATATAAGTTTGAAGCTTCATAAGGTATTCCCCTCACGCACCCCCCCCCCCCACACCCCCGTGCCAGTTCACGTTTTATCGGGCGTTTGATGGTGACGGGATGAAATTTTTAAAATTGCACGCCGCTGTCGTGACGCGTAAACAGAAGGCGCTCATCAGCCCGGCTGGAATCCGCCGCCGCCGCGCCCGAGTACGAGTTCAATGACGGAACCGAACCGCTCGCAAAAGAACTTTCGGATCTGTCACAACAGAGTTAGCGGCTTTTCTGCAAACTCATACGCTGCACTCCTCCTCAGTCTTTCGACTGTTTCCATTAGGGGGCGCCACTGTGGGGAAGTCCACATGTGCTTCCTGACACAACCCACCCATTTATCCAGGTTTGGGACCTTGAGACTACACCTCCAAGAATATCTCCCATTAATATCTTGGGAAAAATCACACAGGCGCGGGGAGGACATGCAGGTTACACGCTGAAAGTTCCCACTGGGAGGAGAACCTGTTCGCCAGAACCTTCTTACTGTGAGGCAGATGTATTAACCACTGCGCCATCACGCTTTGTTTAGTTCTGGTGGTTCTGTTTTTTATAAACTGCGTTCGGTAATTTGTTTGTTAGAGAAACCGGAATCCCGTTACTTAGCGATCGGTGTTTACTTTAAAAACCGGACTAGATTACGTCGCTTAAGAGCAGATCATTCAAGATTTTGTTTTCAATAAATGCATTTCTGAATCAAACTTAGTTGTTTGTATTATATTTTTGTAACTATTATTGTAACTTTTATTATTTGTCTTATTAACGCAATAAGACACTCAAGGTTGTGCATTATTGTGAATACGTTACAGGAAATCTTTGCGTCGGGTCTAATCACACCTTTATCCCGTGATTTATTCAGAATGATGCCATGCCCTCTCATACCGTATTGCTTTATTATTTTATTTTATTTATTTATTTATTCCTGTGCTCTATATGGACAAAAGTATTGAGACACATCTCTGAATTAGTGAACTTGTGTGTTTCGTTCAGCCGAAAATTGACTTTCACAGTCATGGGTATGTTCTCCAGCCTGATCAACATGTTCTGGAGTGTTCTGGAACTTAATGGTTTAAATGGTATGAAGCAGCTTAATGCGAAACAAATCCCATTTCAATAATTAATATTAAAACGCCGTTCATGCAAAAGGAACACGTCCCATTGGAGAACATCTTCTGTCACATGTTCCTGATGAGAACATGACAGTAGAGCTTAGGAATTATTAACTGCTCTAAGTGCTTCCCGTAAAACTGATGTATTTTGCATAAGTAGTTAGACCCCGCCGTGCTGACCGGGACACCCTGCAGGGGGCGCACTGAGCCAGGGCTGCAGGATTCAGCGCTTCCCTTTGAAGAGAAAGTGGAGAGAGCGGGATGGCCGCTCGGTGGTTCTGAGTTCTGAGTGGTTTTTGAGGTCGGTTACGGTGGAACCGGGTGTAGAACGTGGAGGCCCTTACCTGCAGATGGCTGACTGGCTGTACGCGGGCCCCTCGGTCGCGCTGAGGGCCTGGCCCACCTGAGTTTGCGTCAGACCCAGAGACAGGCGGCGGATTTTGAACGCTTTGGCGAATTCTCGGATCTCCTCCAGGTTCACGCCGTCCACCTCGCTCGGTGCCGTCTGGGGGTCTGGAGGGAAAGCACGCACATGAGTGATCCAGGGCTGTATTAGGGCTAAAGTGAGCCTGACTTGAATAAGTCAAGCTTAGTAATGAAGGCTCTGGTTAATTGGGTACGTTTTTATTGTCCAGACAAATAAGATCACTTATGCCCATATATTGCATCGTTATGCCCATATAGGGCAGGTGAATGTAAAATGCTGCTACACCACCTTCACCCCCCCCATCCACCCCAATTCCACCTGCTCTGCCGGAGGTTGTGATTGATCTTTATTATTATTATTTAATTCTGGGATGTGACCTTCTGTATGATGCTGGGAGTTCGGGTACCGCAGCATCGCCGTCGCATCGTTCCGTCCCACACCAGGACGCAGACGGGACGTTTTAAACCGGAATCATATTCTTAATAAATATGATTCCTGTCGTACATTCTGTCCTCTTACCCCGCGTCCTGCTTATGGAGGAAAAAAAAATTGCAGGCATGGTGAATTATTCAAGTTGGTCATTATTAATGAATTATTAAAAGATCCTTCGGGGTTCTAAAAAGTAGAACACTTAGTGAAACAAGCCCTTGTCACGGCTCATAAGGAAAAGTGACCTTCAGATGTTTAGCGGCCCTCACAGCTCCGGAGTGAAGACGCCAACGTTTGGAGACGAAGATTCGAATACGAGAGGTTTTCTGTTTTCAGGAGACGGCACACCGAACGGAACGAACCTGAAATCACGAGGGGTGTGGTGGTGGGGTGTCAGCACTCTGATCGCACCACAATAATGACTGCAGGTCGATTCCTGGCATGGGTGGAATGGGCGAGGTGCATTGTGTGAATTTGCATGTTCTCCTTATGGGTGTGTGTGTGTGTGTGTGTGTGTGTGTGAAACTATGAGGCCAAAATGCCAAAACATGTGGAGAACATACCAACTTCAACACCGATTCCAATGAAATCAAGTCTCAGGTGGCGCGGGCAAGGATGACTGTGTGAGTTTCTCCCCATGTCTGTTAAACAATATCGACCAAATATCGAGGACAAAACACCAGACAAACCACAAAGTGGAGAACATACCAATGTCAACACATTAAAATCAAAGCTAGGATCTAAACCTTGCATGCTGGATGTGCGCTGCCCTTCCAGTCTGAATTTGTGTAAAGGGAAACTTTTTTTTTTTTTTCGCCAGACAGACCATTGTGGAGAACATACCAATTTGACCACCGAAGGAAATCAAGCCTTGGATATTTAGTGGAGAACATACCAATGTCAGCGCATTAAAAATCCCGGCTTAGACCTAAACCTTGGACGTTTGATGTTGTATGCGCCGTCCTTCTGGTCTGAATAAGTGTGAAGGGAAGCTTATTTTGCCATAAAAACCCATGTGGAGAACATACCAATCTCAATGTGAACTTAAAATCAAAGATGGGTATGATTTGTTCTGTTAGGAGGCGCCACGGCAGGATGATTTGGGATGGTGACGGTCACTAAGAGTGCAATAATACACCCCCCCGACCCTAACGGCATGTTTCTCGGGCGCTGGGCAGATACACCCAGGACAGGACGCCAATCTATCACTGGACACACGCTCACTCACACACACACACTCTATATGGGGCAATTTGGAGAATTCAATTGACCTTGAATCCATGTTTTTGGACTGTGGCACACCGAACGGACCGAACCTGAAATCATGAGTGGCGCGGTGGTGGGGTGTCAGCACTCTGATCGCACCACAATAATGTCTGCAGGTCGATTCCTGGGCGGAGTGGGCGAGGTCCATTGTGTGAGTTTGCATGTTCTCCTTATGGGTGTGTGTGTGTGCACTGGGCAGATACACACAGGACAGAATTTGGAATTCACCTTGAATCCATGTCTTTGGACTGTGGGAGGAAACCGGAGAACCCGGAGGAAACCCACGGGGACACGGGGAGGACATGAAAACTCCACCCAGATTGGGATTCGGACAGGGAATCCTTAGTGCTGAGAGGAGAACATGCTAAACCACTAAGGCACTGATCTGAAATGCGGCGTAAAGGTCGAAATAAATGTCGTCAACCTTCGAAGAGCGTTTCAGAAACGTAACCCGGCATCGCGAGCCTGAATCACGCCGCCATGTAAATACAGCTCGTTAACAAACTCGTCCTGCTGTAATGAGACACAATGCAGGGAATTAAATAAAATACCCCGCCCGCCCGCCCGCCCGCCATTTCCTCCTTTATTCCGTGTTCTCTCGGCGCCAAGGACGCGGCGGGCCAACGCGGCACAGAGGACGGCAGATTGCCGAAATGAATAGCGAGCGGCGGAGGCATCACATACGTTCGTGACACTGAAGCGGACGGGCAAGAAAGAAATGCGAAACGGACCGCCGGCCGCCTTCGCAACAAGTCGATCAATGGCGACTTCCTTTTTATTGAATTCCAAACTCCGTAGCATGAGGCTTTGAAATAGCTTTAGAGCAATTGCCCGTGACAAACGAGAATTTATCTAAGTAAAGCAGTTTTTAAAGGCTGTCACGGCGCCGCCGGGGAGTGATTTATATGTGGGTTTTTTTTTTGTTATTTTTTTTAGTTATTTATTTTTTTAATAAACACACAAAAGCAAAAACGGGCCCCAAAATGGACCTGGACATTGTTCCGCCGCCGACAAAGGGACGCCGGAATAATGGCGCGCTGTTTCGGCCCATGTAAATAGCAGACCTTGACACGGGATAAAAGAAGCGTGAGAGATCTCACCCCCCGAGGAAAGCACTCTTTTTTATTGTGCTCTCGATTGAACGGAGCTTTATTGACGGATCCAGTGTGTGAGGACTATGATTCCTACAGCACACACTCGACTATATTTATACTATTATGTCCTTTCAAACCATCAAAGACATGCCGAGCCAGGCATCTGATAACCACCACCTCACCAACCTATCATTTAATGTGTGTGTGTGTGTGTGTGTGTGTGTATGTGGTAAGAGGTTGAGGGTGCGAGCGCCAACAGGCTTTGGGCGTCTCTAAACTGCGCCCATCTGAACTGGAGTGAAGAAACGGTGACTCACTGCTAACGAGCTGTCCCACGCTGAGAGCCGAGGACGAGGACGAGGAGGTCGAGGAGGCCGACGAGGCTTGCCGGAGAGGACTCTGGTTGTGGGGCATGCGGAGGAGCCCCGGCTGGGACACGGGGGACGCCGACTGGGCCTGCGCGCCTTGGGGAAGCTGCGGACGAGCAAACACGGTTGTTAGAGACGGGGTTCTGGTGTATGCACACTTACGGTCCTGTCGTCCGGTCGGTGAAGAGAGCTGTTAGGGTTATTTAGGTATACCTGAGGGTGGCACTTGAGCGCTGCAGTAGCTGGGGCTGTGGGAACTGTCAGGTGTGAGGTATGAACACTTAGAACCCAGACGTGGCCCACATGCCACATTTTCATCCGGCCCACAGGCCACGTTTTCATCCGGCCCACAGGCCCCGTTTTCATCCGGCCCACAGGCTCCGTTTTCATCTAGCCCACAGGCCCCGTTTTCATCCGGCCCACAGGCCCCGTTTTCATCCAGCCCACATGCCACATTTTCATCCGGCCCACAGGCCACATTTTCATCCGGCCCACAGGCCACGTTTTCATCCAGCCCACAGGCATTTCCTCCAAAGACGTTCTACAGGAGGAAGATCTAAGGACTGCGATGGTCTCCTCACGTTCCTAAAAACCTAAACACCCACCCTGAGGGGGTGAACATGCTCATCCACAATACGTAAACAGACCCAACAACATGTCCAATAATTACCAAAAAAAAAAAAAAAAAAAAAAAAAATTATATATATATATATATATATATGTTGGGGCACTGTGGCTTAGTGGTTGGCATGTTCTCCTCTCAGCACTAGGGATTCCCGGTTCAAATCTCCATCTGGGTTTCCATGTTCTCCCCGTGGCCATGTGGGTTTCCTCTGGGATCTCCGGTTTCCTCCCACAGTCCAAAAACATGGATCAAGGTCAATTGAATTCTCCAAATTGCCCCATATAGAGTGTGTTTGTGTGATTGAGTGTGTGATAGATTGCCCCCCTGTCCTGGGTGTATTCCCCCAGCGCCCAAAACGTTCCCCACTGCGAGTGGAACTCTTGTGTCGTGCGGGTTGCGTCATTTGATCTAAAGTTCCAGTCACCGGCTTAATACAGATGTTTCTCATGAAGGTCGTCATGACGATTTATTCATCGTAGTCTTTTTAATCACGATTCATTGTAACGATAAATTGTCCCATCCCTACTTGACAGCACCCGATCACGCCGACCGTGCCAAGTTCTGGTTCTCCAACCAACTTTACTTTTGGAACACACACACACACACACACACACACACACACAAGAGGCTACACTGTCCATGTGTTCAGCTCAGACACACACCGCTCGTGTTTTTATTATTTATTTATTATTTATGAACTGTGCTGCCGTGTCTCCTAATAAAACCTGAGATTTGAGATCTTTCTGTCAGATGCCCATTAGAACCGCGCGCACAAAGCCCGCGAGTTCGGCCCTCGGCCCCCGGCCCTCGGCCCAAACTGGCAGTGAAAGCAATAATCAGAGACGCGGCGGCGCGTTGGGGCTGTTATTACGGAGGCTGCGTGTCACGAGCGCAAAAACTGATATTTTCATGTTTTATGCACAATTGAGTCGCTTTTACAAGATCAAGGCGCGTCGCTGGAAGACGCCCGGCGCCTTTGTGCTGTTCCATCGGGCTATTAATTATACTCTCCGGAGGGACGGTAAGCATTCGTACGGGTGTTTGTTTGGACGCTGAGTGATGTCAGAGCGACTGCCGCACAGACTGTCAGAACTGTCAACAGCTGCGGTGGTATTATCCCGAATTCCGGGCCTCTGACAGCCGTAAATTATCGGGGCGAAGAAATGGTTTCGCGAGTGAAAGCGCACAGCGAACCATAAACATTATTACAAATGCATTAACGTGTTCGCGCCGCTGATCAAACGGCCTATGAAGATGACATACGACACCTCCCGCGGGAACGGGGTTAACCTGCGCCGCGTACAGCGTTCTCACTGAATGACCATAAATTGTAGGGTGGGACAGGGAGTGGGGTCCAAACCCCATAAGTCTGCGGGAGACAGAGAACCACATGGCTGTGTGTATGTGAGGGTGAGAGCCTCGCCTCTGCAGGGGGTTCCACCTAATGAGGTCTTTCTGCCAGCTTATTATGACAGGCATTGCACACACACACACACACACACACACACACACACACACACACACACACACACACACACACACACAGAGTTTTTATTCATAAGGGGAATTCTACAGCACTATACACAGTAGTCTATTATTAGCAGCGATTCTCAGCTGGTGGGTCTTTTTGGGTCGTGGACACGTTCTGGACAGAACAAAGGAAATAATAAAAAATAAATAAATAAAAATAATGAATGCTCATCTGATTTTCTACTCGTCTTTTATCGTCAAATAAAAAAAAATAGACCGAGAGAGGCACGCATTGCATTCTCGTTGCCATGGTAACCAGCATTCGTTTGCCTGGTTGCCCTACTCTTTAAATTTGTGATGATGGCGAAACACAAAAATGGCCCGGAGTATCCCAAATGTGGATATTTATTTATTCAGGACTCAACGACCGTGAGAACATGTGGGTCCCGGGATAGGACCAGCTGAGAACCCCTGGACTATAGGGACTCATGTTAATGTTAAAAGAACAGAAGCATACAAATAAAACCACCATCTCACACCAATCACCTTCATATAAGGTTGCTATGTGGTTGCTATGCGGTTGCTATGCAGTTGCTATGCAATAATTATGAAATTTAATTAATTGTATTATACTTTAAATGATAAAATGGTCATCTGTCAAGCTGAAGATGAAGGTGTGGACATGCTTCTCAGCTGTCCTGCAGCGGTGGACATGCAGACGGGTCTATAAGGGCCGGTGGAACTGAATTTACGGACTGAATTCAGAAAGGAAGTTGTTTTAGCTTCGCGTTTCCGATCTGATACTCAGCACAAGATGAAAAGGAATGTTTTCGGCTCGCTGTCATATTTTCATACTGACATAAGATCGAGCCGAGTACACACATGTTAGATCTCCCCGTCTCGGCGCTGCGCTTCAGAGCAACACTACTGACAGCGCTAGTTAAAGACTGAGGAGAGACAGCAGAGTCGGGGAACGAGAGAGGAAGACGGCAGGATCATTACGGGTTCTGTCGGCCGGTCCGGTCGCCGTGTTCCCGTTTATTTAGAACTCTGATGAGAGAGCTTTCAGGAATCACGTGAGAACGATGAGGACATTAAAACATGCAGCACGGCGTTTTCAAAGGGTATTAATTACCGAAAGCAGCACTATGACATGGCACAGTGCCCCTCGACTGAAACAGTGACATCACAACATCAATAGGGGTTTCACAGGTGAGTCACAGGTGTCTTCTTCAAACACCCATCCACACCATTTGGGGAAGGCCCTTATACACACACACACACACACACACACACACACACACACACACACACATATATATATATATATATATATATATATATATATATATATATTCATTCATTTATTATCTTCTGCTTTATCCTCTATTAGGGTCGCGGGGGGGGGGTCCCCATGCCCATCCAGGGGAGAGCGTCTCAGGCGCTGGGCAGATACACCCAGGACAGGGCGCCAATCTATCGCTGGACACACACTCACTCACTCACTCACTCACACAGACACACTCTATATGGGGCAATTTGGAGAACTCAATTCACTTGATCCATGTTTTTGGGTTTGGGAATGACATTACCCCCCCCCCCACAATTGGGTATTTCTAATGTACCATAATAAGCCTGTTTTAATGTTGTATAATTATCGTTATGTAATATTTATTTATATTTGTGGTTTTCAAATGTTCTACTAAAAGTACATCAATGGTGGAATGATGATGTTGAGTATTCACAGTCCTCACCTGCTGTCCGGGTTTGATTGGCGACAGTGTGATTCCCTGGGTGTTGATGACGGGCAGGATCTGGTTGCCGATCACCGTGGCGATGATCTGGCCCTGCGCGTTGGTCAGCAGCTGGGGTGTGATTGGCTGAACCTGAAGAGAAGAAGAAGTCCCGCCCCCTGATTGGCTGGAGGCTCCTCCAGAATTGGGCATCAGCGGGATCGTGCCGATGATCTGGAACCATACAAGGAGGAACAAAAGAAATAAAACCATCAGGTTCCATCGCCTTCGTCATCTAGAACCTTCAACAGAGCATTCAAGAGACTCTTCATATTCTGTTCATGAGTCGCCATTCCGATTCCTGTCCTTTTGAGGTTAGAGTTTTGGTTGGTTTCTCTCCTTTTAACGCCTCACACCTGCAGTTCCATCGTCTTCCACTAGAGGGGGTCGACACATTTGTATGGGACTGCAGGGTTTTTCATATCAAAGGTCGAAGTTAAATAAGAATTAACCCACTAACAAGCTGTTAAACACGGCCGTGTGCAAAGTTCTGCCCAGCAGACGGAACCAGGCCGCCCATTCGCCCCCCCCCCCCCCCCCCCCACACACACACACGATCCACACGTTGTAAAGGTCAGGATGTGAGGACGGTGTGTGAGGTGGTGCACACCACCGGCTCGCGTCCGTTAATAGAGCTGATGAAATGAGGGGGCACATGTGTGCATCTGCCCCAGACGGGGTCCACTGAGGGAGTCTGTAATTTACAGAGCGCCGGAGTTACTGATGTGGCCTGTTAAACACACACACACACACACACACACACACACACACACACACACACTGACACTTTAATTCCCTCAAGGACACTCGTACAATAACCGCCCTGTTGTTTTCCATTCATCTCCTTCGCTTCTCTCTCTCTTCTGTGATAAATAAACTAAAATTGTATTATTTAATATATATAATAATAATATTATTATATTATATTATTATAATTAATAATATATTAATAATTATATCATTAATAATCCTCATTCATTCATTATCTCCCGCTTTATCCTCTATTAGGGTCGCGGTGGGGTTCCCCATGCCCATCCAGGGGAGAACGTTTCGGGCGCTGGGCAGATACACCCAGGACAGGGTGCCAATCCATCACTGGGCACACACTCACTCACACAGACACACTCTATATGGGGCAATTTTTGAGAATTCAATTGACTTAATCCAATGCTTTGGACTGTGGGAGGAAACCGGAGAACCCGGAGGAAACCCACGCAGACACGGGGAGAACATGGAAACTCCACCCAGATGGGGATTCGAACGGGGAATCCCTAGCGCTGAGAGGAGAACGTGCTAACCACTAAGCCACCGTGCCGCCCTTATTTAATATATATATATATATATATATATATATATATATATATATATTAATATAATTATTCATTCATTCATTATCTCCCGCTTTATTCTCTATTAGGATCGCGGTGGGGTTCCCCATGCCCATCCAGGGGAGAACGTCTCAGGCGCTGGGCAGATAGACCCAGGACAGGGCGCCAATCCATCGCTGGGCACACACTCACTTACACAGACACACTCTATATGGGGCAATTTAGAGAACTCAATTAACTTGATCCATGTTTTTGGACTGTGAGAGGAAACCGGAGAACCCGGAGGAAACCCACGCAGACATGGGGAGAACATGGAAACTCCACCCAGATGGGGATTTGAACCGGGAATCCCTAGCGCTGAAAGGCGAACGTGCCAAACCATTAAGCCACCGTGCCGCCATTAATATAATTAATAATATATTAATAATTATATCATTAATATTAATTAATATAATATTAATTATCCCTTCATCCATCCATCCATCATTTTCCACTTTATCCTATATTAGGGTCGCAGGGGGGGGTTCCCCCATGCCCATCCAAGGGAGAACGTTTCGGGTGCTGGGCAGATACACCCAGGACAGAACACCAATCTATCTCTGGACACACACTCACTCACACAAACACACTCTATATGGGGCAATTTGGAGAACTCAATTGACCTTGATCCATGTTTTTGGACTGTCGGAGGAAACCAGAGAACCCGGAGGAAACCTACACAGACACGGGGAGGACATGGAAACTCCACCCAGATTGGGATTCGAACCTGGAAACCCTAGCGCTGAGAGGAAGAACATGCCAAACACTAAGCCACTGTGCCGCCTAATATTAATATTAATTTATTAATATAATAACTCTGTGTTGTGTTAAAATTGTATATAAAGGCATGTGCAGGTGGTTGCCATGGCAACATACACCATATATGCACAAAAGTATTGGGACACCTACACATCGCACCTCTTTTTTTCCTTTCAGCTTGTTCCCATAGGGGGCGCCACAGTGGAGAACATCCACACATTCAACTTTGCAGGTTTCCAAAAACATGGATTCAAGGTGAATTGAATGCTCCCAATTGCCCCATATAGAGTGAGTCAGTGTGCCCCCCGTGACCCTGGTAGAGGACAAAGCAGAAGATAACGAATGAATGAACGAATTAATTTAGCCAATCAGCATGTCGTTAGACGTGGGAGACCCTGGCTGGAGGAAACCCTCTTGGGCACAGGGAGGACATGCAGACGCCACACAGAAGGGACCTGGGACACTCCAACTGGGACACGTTCCGAGAGGTGGAGTGGATCTGGTGGAAGTCATGGCTGTGCACCCAGAGCGCATCAGACACTGATGTTGGGGACGGGAGAACCAGGTCCATGATCCATGATCGGCGTTCTAGTTCATCCCAAAGGTGTCGGAAGAGGTTGTGCCTTTATGGACTTCCCTAAAGCGTTTTCTCTAAGTGGGAAGCTCACAGTTGCTCGAAATACATGGCCGGTGACGCTAAAGTGTGTGTGTGTGTGTGTGTGTGTGTGTGAGTGTGTGTGTGTGTGTGAGTGTGTGAGTGTGTGTGAGTGTGTGTACAAACATAATCTCAGATGAATCATTTACTGGGTAACACCTCGAGAGTCGCGCCGGCAAATGAGCTATAAACAGAACCATGCTTCCCTCGGTGCTATACTTATCCACTCCCCCTCCTTTTCCCGACTCTCTCTCTCTCTCTCTGTCTCTCTCTCTGTCTCTCGCTCTCTCTCTCTCTCTGTCTCTCGCTCTCTCTCTCTTTCTCTCTCGCTCTAAGTGACATAATAGCGACAGAGTGGCATGAGAAAAAAGCCGGCCGGTTATCTGTAATTCATCCTCTCCACGGCTCATTTGCTTGTGTTGCTTCGCATTAAGCGACACATAATTTATCTCCCTCGTGCCGTCTCTTTATCGCTCTCTCTCTCTCTCTCTCTCTCTCTCTCTCTCGCTCGCTCGCGCAGCTCTTTATCCCCTCCTCGGCGCTCGCTGCTGCCACTTAGCATATTTCATTGTGTGGGGCGCCGATGCCCGGTGTCTCTGGAACTGTTCTGCTCAATTATTCATCCTCATTGGACGGAGTGGACGTCCTAACACTCATATTCCAATGAAATGGGGGGGGGTGCAATTACCTTACAACATGTCCTGCTGCACACACACACACACACACACACACACACACACACACACACACACACACACACATACTTAGCAACCTCTAAATTAACAATGCTGGATGGCATGTTCTCCTCTCAGCGCTGGTTGGAATCCCAATCTGGGTGGAGTTTGCATGTTCTCCCCATGTCCATGTGGGCTTCCCTGGGGTTCTCCGGTTTCCTTCCACAGGCCAAAAAAACATGGACTCAAGGTGAATTGAATTCTCCAAATTGCCCCATATAGAGTGTGTGTGTGTGAGTGAGTGTGTGTCCAGCGCCCTGAAACGTTCTCTCCTGGATGGGCATGGGGAACTCAACCCCCCTTCCCCACCCGCGCGACCCTAGATAATGAATTAATGAATAAGTAAATTTAACGAGGGGGGAAACAGTGGCTTAGTGGTCTGCCATGTTCTCCTCTCAGCACTGGGGATTTGGGCTCGAACCCCGATCTATGTGGAGTATCCATGTTCTCCCCATGTCCGCGTGGGTTTCCTCAGGGTTCTCCGGTTTCCTCCCACAGTCCAATAAAAATATGGCTCAAGGTGAATTGAATTCTCCAAATTGCCCCATATAGTGTGTGTCTGTGTGAGTGAGTGTGTGCCCAGTGATAGATTGGCGCCCTGTCCTGGGTGTATCTGCCCAGCGCCCGAAACGTTCTCCCCTGGATGGGCATGGAGAACCCCCGCGACCCTAATAGAAGATGAAGCGGAAGATAATGGATGGATGGATAATTAAAAGGTGTGTCTTCGTATATATATATATATATATATTGTGCAGGTTTTCAGCGACGGTCCAGCGGGTATCTCTCTCTCGTGTTCCGTTTCTTTAGAACACATATCAAACATGGTGGAGGTTTTATATTTGCGCTCTGTCCTCTGAAGAGCAGCCTCCGTTTCCCAATGAATGTCATCTCCGTTCCCAGCCAGGCCAATCTGCGACGTTCTCCACGCTCACCGGCCAATATCCCGACCTATTTCCCCCCCTACTGCCCCCTGTTTGGTACAGAATAGGACTGCAGCTCATATCGCACGAGAGGGCCCCCCCCCACCCCCTTCCAGCATCCATTACTGCCGGCGCAGTGGAGAACCTGCTGTGGATCCAGACCATCTGATCTTTGACGCTGTTAACCTCATCATCACCGAATCCGCCACAGCGTTCACGTACACGCCGAATAACTTGCCGTCGCTCTCGAACCCTCTCAGCTTTCCTCTCGCTGACCGTGACAGAGGTCATCATCCCGATAACAAAGAGAGCGTCGCAGCTTCTGGCAATTACGATCGGCTGACAAACGACGCGGCGTCGCACTCGACGGCGTTACCGAGCGCCGGAACAATGAACAAAGGACCGAAACTCTGACACTTCGGGGGGCGCTCTTTACAGTGATGGAGGAAGCGTCCACCGCCCTCCGAGGCCGGACCGCCGAACGACTCCCGAAGGCTTCCTTTAGATTTAAGTGCAAATGGTGGCCCACCGAGGGAGCCCTCTGAACTCCATCCATCTCCCTCCCCAGCACGCAGCCGGTCCTGATGGATTCGGAGCCGTGTGGGGACCCTGCTCGCATCCCAAATTCTCCACCGAGGTTTCATCCTCGCTCTTCAGGTGAATCTCCATCCCGAGCGTCCCCCCGAGCTCCAGCACGGGGGAGGATTTGAGGAAATGGTCGAACAGAGAAGAAAAGAGCAAAGGAGAACCTGCGGGTGAAGCTGAGCAACATCCCGCGGGGAGTTACTGTTCTCCAACAGAGTGTTCCTCAAACGGGGGGGGGGGGGGGGGGGCGACCACCCAAAAGAGGATCTGTTGACTTCGGGTACGATCGGTTTTGGGGTGGATATTACTCCATCCATCCATTATCTTCTGCTTTATCCTCTATTAGGGTCGCGCAGGGGGGGGGGGGGTTCCCCATGCCCATCCAGGGGAGAACGTTTCATGCTCTGGGCAGATACACCAATCTATCGCTGGACACACACTCACTCACACAAACACACTCTATATGGGGCAATTTGGAGAACTCAATTGACTTGATCCATGTTTTTGGACTGTGGGAGGAAACCGGAGAACCCGGAGGAAACCCACGCAGACACGGGGAGAACCCACGCAGACACGGGGAGAACATGCAAACTCCACCCAGATGGGGATTCCAACTTGGAATCCCTAGCGCTGAGAGGAGAACATACCAAACCACTAAGCCATCGTGCCACTAACTTTCCTCTCGTCTTAAATTTTTTTTGAAAAATATTTATCTCCCGATCTGGTTTGGAGTTTCATGGTGGTATGTTCTCCAGTTTCCTCCCACAGTCCAAAAACATGGATTTAAGGTGAAGTGGATGCTCTAAATTGCCCCTTATATAGTGTATGTGTGTCTGTGAGTGAGGATGTGCCCAACAATAGATTGGCGCCCTCCTGTGGGTGTACTGTTCTATATGGTCTATACTGCCCTGGGTCTATACCCCTCCTACCCCCCCCCCCCCACCCCACCATGTGACCCTAGTAGAGGATTGAGCAAAAGATAATGAATGAACACACACTAACACACCTGCAGTCCTGAGGATCATCCACCACCTTAATAATAATAATACCTGGGGCCAGGGTTTGAAGCTGAACGATGAAGATGTGACGAAGACCAGTGAGGGTTCACCGGCTTCACGGGGCGAAGAGCTGAGGAAGAGTCTGGTGTAATAAGGTCAGGAGCGGAGGCCGTGGCCCCGGGCGGCGAGCGTCTCCGTGACCCGATTGTGTCAGACGGCCGTGACAGCAAGAACACAACCGGAACGCGCAGCGCGGACCATCACAGCTTTGAGAACAGCGATACGTCCAGCCAGGACCCCGCCGGCGCCCGCAGACCCCCGGCGCTCGCAGAGCTCATTAGCGATGTTTAGTATCAAGGCGCTGGCCCTCGCGTCGGCCGGCCGAAACGCAGCCGATTCTACCGCGAGCCGGGACCACCGACGGGGTGGCGACGCGGGCGGGTGCGGAAGGGTGCTCCTTTAACCGGGGAGGGGCCGTGCACCGGTGATAAGATGATTCATAAGACAGGGCCCGGCTCTGACAGGCCCCATCGTTCAAGCCTCTGGCAACTGATAGAACAATTCTGCAGTCGGCCCCCATAAATATGACAAGGTCAGCCTTCCTGCCCCCCCACCCCCCCTGCACCCACCCCATTTAAACCAATCACAACAAATCATGCCGAGCACAAAAAAAAAACACTCGACCAGGGTGCTGACCCATCCGGCTCGCGTAGACCTATTACCTTTATTTATTTATATAATGCCTGTTACAGCTTATTTAGCCCATGATGCCCGGTTTAAAGGTGAAATACATATTAGAGCCGGCGCTGTGTGTGATGACCAGAGGGGGAGGTAGTACCCCGGTTTATTAACCTCTATAAACCGTCTACATACAGAGTGTACATAGCTCAGTGTGTGTGTGTTACTGACCTGTCCCTGTGCGTTGGTGACCAGTTGCCCGGTAACCCCTTGCAGATTGGGCAGGGCGTTCCCAAATACTTGGGAACCCGCGATGGAGCCCATCGCCGCCGCCGCGACCGCCGCCTGGCCCGCCAGAGGGTTGAGCTGAAAGAGAACGGAAGCAGAATCATTAGCCCGACATAAACGCTTACGTGGAATTTAACACTCGGATTTGCATGTTCTCCCCGTGTCTGGCCCGAAAATTTTGCTCATATATAAAGAAATTGCCCCCCGAGTGTATCTGTATGCGGCGGCACGGTGGCTTAGTGGTTGGCATGTTCTCCTCTCCAATCTGGGGGAGTTTGCATGTTCTCCCCGTGTCAGTGTGGGTTTCCTCCGGGTTCTCCGGTTTCCTCCCACAGTCCAAAAACAGGGATTCAAGGTGAATTGAATGCTCTAAATTGCCCCATATAGAGTGTGTCGATCAATTTGACGTCAGCGAATTTCGTGTTTGTAGCTTGAAAATTGTTGGTGTAACGTCGAGCAAAATAATCACCGAAATGCAAAGTGAATGGGAATTCTGGCTCGGAAAAACGGGAATATCTTGGGAATGGTAGGACCGATTTGTTAGCCGTATACAAGCACACATCTCACCAACGAGCTTCACATCTGCTGCGAAAAGCGTATCACTAACGATCAAGAAAGCTGGACAATAACAGAGAAATAAAGAAATAAAAATTGGATTACGATAGTGTGGCACGGTGGCTTAGTGGTTTGGCATGTTCTCCTCTCAGCTCCTCTCAGATTCCCGGTTCGAAACCCAATCTGCGTGGAGTTCCCATGTCCTCCCTGTGTCTGCATGGGTTTCCTCCGGGTTCCTCCCACAGTCCAAAAAAAGCATGTATGAAGGTCAATTGAGTTCTCCAAATTGCCCCATATAGAGTGTGTCTGTGTGAGTGTGTGTTCAGTGATAGATTGGCGTCCTGTCCTGGGTGTATCTGCCCAGCACCCGAAACGCTCTCCTCTGTATGTGCATGGGACCCCCTACCCCCGCGACCCTAATCGAGGATAAAGTGGAAGATAATGGATGGATGGATTACAAGAGCGTCATAGCGCCATATATGGGAATCAGACGACAAAAGGAATCCAATACATTTAACATGAGGTGTTTATACAGATACCCGAGACGGCAATAAATACCCACAATCCAACAGTAACCTTCAGACAGGTTGTGATGGTTCTCATTCAGAACCCGGAGTCAGAGCGCGGTCCTTTATTAAGTTGCTTAAACAGATCAAGAGCTCACAGTCTGCTGATGGAGTCTCCAATTACTCCCCTCAACGAGGGAATTACAGGGGGGGGGGGAGGGGGTGGAGGTGCTCCAGAGGAGAACCACAGAGAGGCGGAGAACATGCTGACATCAATCAGATTCCTTATTAGTGCTGCAAACGAGCGGGATCGCTGATGAAGGGACTAATTACAGGTGTGATTTTAATCACAGATACGCTGAGATGTTTCCAGGAGACTCCCAAATCGTGTCCGCCAGATTCTGGGTGGGAGTCTCCCTCTTACCGGTCCGGTGGGTCTCCTCCGGGTTCTCCAGTTTCCTCCCACAGTCCAAAAACATGGATCAAGGTCAATTGAGTTCTCCAAATTGCCCCATATAGAGTGTGTCTGTGTGAGTGAATGTGTGTCCAGTGGTAGATTGCCCCCCTGTCCTGGGTGTATCTGCCCAGCGCCCGAAACGTTCTACGATGGATGGGCATGGGGAACCCCCCCGCAACCCTGATAGAGGATGAAGTGGAAGATAATGGATGGATGGACTTGTTTTTGATCTAATGATCGTAATCATCGTGATTATTTCTTAGACAATAAATCGGTAATGCTCTCAACCCTAGAGGGCAGATCACCTGCGGACAACGTGCCGCACGCCTCCTCTTGTCTTGGGTGGTCGAGCGACGTCCACGTTCTCATTTGGCTGGACCTGGTTATCCCCACATTAACTGCCATGCCATGTTCTTTACTGCGGACGTTTTAAAAAACACGGGACCCTGAAACGGGGTCGTGCGTCTCGACCCCACGACATCCATCCATCATCTTCCACTTTATCATTAGGGTCGCGGGGGGGTTCCCCATGCCCATCCAGGGGAGAACGTCTCGGGCGCTGGGCAGATATACCCAGGACAGGGGGGTAATCTATCACTGGGCACACACTCACTCACACAGTCACACTCTATATGGGGCAATTTGGAGAGAACTGTTTGGACTGTGGGAGGAATCCGGAGAACCCGGAGGAAACCCATGCGGACACGTGGAGGACATGGAAACTCCAGATTGGGATTCGAACCGGGAATCCCTTGTGCTGAGAGGAAAACATGCCAATCACTAAGCCACCCACGTGACATTCAGTTCCACGAATTACGATCTCAGCGACCAAAAAGAAACTTTGAGAAAAATCTATATTCATTTATTATTTTCCGGATTCCCAGCTCGGCATTTCACGATTTCAAAAGGCCCCGAAGGTTGACCAATGAAACGGCGCGTGTTTACATCGCGACCCCCGGCGGCGCGGGACGCGGGGAGGGCCGGCGCTTCGTTAAAGCGAGACCACTCAGCGGCCATTCATCTTTTATCGTGGCGCGGCGGCGATATATATATTACCTTTCGCTCGCGTTCCAAAATCAAATGACGAGAGAATGCCACGGACGGATCGATAGTTTTTCATCGACAGTAAAGGTTAAGCACATTAAGAATGACACCGCATTTGTCTTATAAAATCATATTTCATCTCCGTGGCCCCAAATTGGCCGAGATTGATACCGCGGGGGCAGCCGCCACCGCGGGGGCCCCCGCCGTCCCCCCGCCGTCCCCGCCTCCTCCTGCTTTCTTTCTTTCTTTGGCTCCTGATCGCAGAAATCGTGTAACGTCGTCCGGCGTTTCATCGTCCTTCGGTAAAAGTCAAGTGCGGGTTGATGATATCAGCGACCTGAACGTTAAGAGCAACGATTTCTGCACTTCAATACCTCAACGTTCGGCCCCAGCGACAGCTAACTGCGTTAAAAGTCCGGAGGGCCGGGGCCCGTCTGGAGGGCCGGGGCCCGTCTGGAGGTCAGAAGCCGGCGTGCGGTTCGGTGGACGATTTGTTTTTTTTTAAATGATTACTTTAAGATGCACCGTCTGGGTTGTCAGACGATCGTTCTCATTTTACTGAAAGATAAATAATATATAATAGAAAATAAATGAAATAACGACGGCGTGGCGGTGCAGGGGCAGGGGCAGGTGCAGGTGCAGGCTCTGCTGTTGAGGATCCCTCTCAGCGCTGAGAGCACTTTGGAACTTAATACACGATGTGGTTACCATGAGAGGTACGGCCTTCCCCAAACTGTTTCCACAAACAGTGGAAGCAGTGGAAACAGTTGAAACAGTGGAATACAGACAGGAGGACGGTGCGGTGGTGTAGTGCTTTGCACGTTCTCCTCTCAGTGCTGGGGATCCAGGCTTGAATATGGGTGGAGTTTGCATGTTCTCCACGTGTCTGCCTGGGGTTTTCCTCCGGGTTTCTCCAAAAACATGGATTCAAGGAAAATGGAATGATCTAAATTGCCCCGTGTAGTATGTGTTTGCCCAACGATGGAACCCCCCACACTGTGACCCTACTAGAGGAATAAGCAGAAAATAATGAATGAATGTTAACAGGACAAAGAAGACACCTGAGTTTAGTGATTAGGGGGTGTGTCCAAAAAAATTATCATTTATTTAGTTGGGGGGGGTTCCCCATGCCCATCCAGGGGGAAATTTTTCGGGCGCTGGGCAGATACACCCAGGACAGGACGCCAATCTATGGCTGTCACACAGGCACTCACCCTTGAAGCCATTTCACCTTGAATCCATGTTTTTGGACTGTGAGAGGAACCCGGAGGAAACCCACGCGGACATGGGGAGAACATGCAAACTCCATCCAGATCGGGATTCGAACCTGGAACCCCCAGCAATGAGAGGAGAACATGCCAACCACTCCGCCACCTGTATGAAATAAGTCAACTTCCGGGTTTTAAAATTAATTAACTTTAATTAATGAATTAACAAATTAATTTGAATAAATTCACTTTAGAAGGGTTTATTCCCCCCCCACCGACAGAGGTGCCAGAAGAAAAATCCTTCCCTTTACACACACACACACACACACACACACACACACACACACAACACCCACACACAGACACACACACACACACACAGACACACACACACACACACACACACACACACACTCACACACACACACTGCACCTTTTGGCAGAGCGAGTGAGTAAATTTCGAAGTCGATTAAGTTGGGTGGTCGTTTGTGGCGCGCGGTCAGAGAACGCAGCAGCGCGTGTAATCTGCTGAACCCGGGCCGCGGCGGCCGCGTGTTAACGCGCAGGGACCCCCAGCCCCCGCGGCCCCCGCGGCCCCCACAGCCCCCGCGGTGAAGGGTTCTGAGAGCCGGGGCCCATTTTCTACGCCCGTTCCATTCACGCCGTACATTCAGACTCCATCGCTTTCACCGCTTACACAATCCCACTCCACCGACCCCGGGGTCAGCGCCGCTCACGCCACGCCGGGCCGCAAACCGCCGAACGACTCCCCGCCGGCCACGGGCCGCGGGCCGGGGCTAGCGAGAGCACGCTGAAGTCGTTAAACCACCATTTTCACAAACAATTCCCCACAGATTTGCATGAATTCAGTCATGTGACTTCCGTCTTTTGCTGCGTCAGCATTCAGGCTGCAAAACGTCACAAAACAGAATTCAAATCAATTATAAACTAAAAGCAACAATATACAGTATTTGTGAAATATTAGATACGAATCAGTACCAGGTTCTGCCCTCATCTCACCCCCCCCTCCATCTCTCTCTCTCTCGCTCGCTCTCTCGTCCTTCCATTTCTTCTTGTGTCACCACAAGGTGGATATAATCAGCTGTGACATGAGGGAACATGCTTACCATCGCTTTGCTCCCCTGTACAGACCTTTAACTGCCCCCCCCCCTTCGCTGCTTCCTCCGTCCTCCCGTCAGTTTTGCCCTTACATGGACTTTCCTGTTGCTCTGGTACATCAAAATGCCATTAGTCCGTCCTGGACACCTGGTTCTCTCAGCCGGACCACAGAGAGCATCAGCTAACTGTCCTTTCCGTTCCGATGCGTTCTCTCGGAATATAAATATATAAATAGGAAAAATTATAAATATAAAAATATAAATATAAAAATATAAATATAAAAATATAAATATAAAAATATATGAATATAAATATAAAAACATAGAAATGTACCTCAGATAGTAAAAAGACGAGGGTCAGATATGACACAGAGAGGCTGATGAACTGCATGAGCTGAAGATAACCCACCAAATAACTGTCTTATCCTAACTACTAACTGTCTTCACCTAACTACTATCATAACCCACATATTAACTGCCTTAATCCACCCACTAACTATCATAACCCACCTACTGTACTAACTGTCAGCCCATCTACTAACTATCATAATCCACCTACTAACTATCATAACCCACCTACTATCATAATCCACCTACTAACTGTCAGCCCATCTAGTAACTACCATAACCCACCTACTAACTATCCTAACACACCCACTAACTGTCAGCCCATCTACTCTCATAACCCAACCAACTAACTGTATTAACCCACCTACTGAATGTCATAATTCACCTACTAACTGTCTTAACCCATCTACTAACCGTCATAACCCACCTACAAACTATCATAACCCGCCTAATAACTATCATATCCCACATATTAACTGCCTTAATCCACCTACTAACTATCATAACCCACCTACTAACTATCCTAACACACCCACTAACTGTCAGCCCATCTACTATCATAGCCCAACCAACTAACTGTCTTAACCCACCTACTGAATGTCATAATTCACCTACTAACTATCAGCCCATCTACTAACTGTCATAACCCACCTACAAACCTTCATAACCCACCTACCAATGGCCATAACTGCCTAATAAACGGTCATAACTATCATAATCCTCCTACTGTCATAACTATTAACTGCCATAACCGTCATATTCACTAAAATAATCCACCTACTAACTGCCATAACTTCCGACTAACCGTCAACCCATCTATTAACTGTCTTAACCCGCCTACTAACTATCATAACCCACATATTAACTATCATAACTCTCAGTGCTGTATGGTTATAATGATTGTTGTGATTGTTTGGTTTTAAATGGAGAGATGACCTTTAACTTTAACTTTATCAGATTCAGTGGATGAGTTTGGGTGGTTGATTGATCCTGATTGGCTGATATTCATCAAACGTTCCGTTGATAACGGTTCCAATGTTCTGGATGATGGAGGACGCAGGAAGCGGATCAATGCTAAACTCATCAGACTTGATTAAAACCATGCGTTCTGATCTGATCCGGTTCTCCACGCCGGCGCGGTTCATCACGCGGTTCATCACGCCGGCGCGGTTCTCTTATGGTCCTGACGTACACACGCAGCGTTGGAACGGCGGTAATATGGCGTTAATCAATGGCTGCTGATCTTTTGATGTTCTCTCTTCAGTCTGGCGGGGTCAGCGGTGTCTGAGCTTCATAAGCAGAGGAAAAGGTAAATGATTACCGAGGCCTATCCCAGCCCCACGTGACGTCGCTAATGAAGAGAAATGCTGCGGCGGCGGCGGCAGCGGCTGCCAGCTGCCATTTAGAGACGCGAACTCGCGAGATTAATGATGAGCGAGAGCGAGTGTGAGGCTACGGTGTGGTCAGCGGCCTGATCGATAACACACACACACACGCGCACACACACACACACACACACACACACACACACACTGGTATTTACAGGATCTTACACTATTACATTGATGCACACTATATATTCACACACACACGCGCACACACACACAGGTACATACAGGATCTTACACTTTTACATTGATTGATGCACACTATATATTTACACACACACACACACACACACACACAGGTACATACAGGATCTTACACTTTTACATTGATTGATGCACACTATATATTTACACACACACACACACACACACACACAGACACACACACACACACACACACACACAACGGTAAATACAGGATCTTACACTTTTACATTGATTAATGCACACTATATATTCACACACACACACACACACACACACTGGTATATACAGGCTCTTACACCATTACATTGATGCAGACTATATATTTACACACACACACACACACACACACACACACACACACACACACACACACACAGGTACATACAGGATCTTACACTTTTACATTGATTGATGCACACTATATATTTACACAGACACACACACACACACACACACACACACACACACACACACACACACACACACACACACACACAGGTACATACAGGATCTTACACTTTTACATTTATTGATGCACACTATATATTCACACACACACACACACACACACACACACACACACACACACACACACACACACACACACACACACACAGGTACATACAGGATCTTACACTTTTACATTGATTGATGCACACTATATATTTCCACACACACACACACACACACACACACACCTGTGTACACACAGCCACAAGCCCTTCTACTGTATTACTCTTAAGTGATGTGATGAATCGACAGATTTGCAGACAGTATTGATCAGTTGCGCCTCCTGGTGGTCCTCAGGGGTCTGAACAAACTGAACGAGCGCTGTTCTACGGTCCGTCCGTCTGCGGAACGGTTTCTTTAAAGCTGTGATGTTTCTGAACGCAGTGATCAGTCGATTCATCCGTTTAGTTTATTTAAAGGTTTAATGTCCAGACTCAGTGATAGATTGGCGCCCTGTCCTGGGTGTATCTGCCCAGTGCCCGAAACGTTCTCCCCTGGATGGGCATGGGCATGGGGAACCCCCCCTAGACCCTACTAGAGAATAAAGCGGGAGATAATGAATGAATGAATGTCCAGACAGCATTGGAACTGCGATGTTTTCCCAAAAGGAGAAGCTATAAATGATGCCGTCATGGAGCTGTCAGTAGCTCCAGTCTACCACATGTTTTTGGAATGGGGGAGGAAACCCCGTCAGGTACAGGGAGGACATGCAAGCTCCACACAGAATGGACCTCTGTTTGCCCCATCTGGGAATGTTCTCCTCTCAGCGCTGGAGATCCAGCCTGGGTTTCCCCCGGGTTCTCCGGTTTCCTCCCACAGTCCAACATCAAGGATTCGATGTGAATCAGCTGCTCTAAATTGCCCCAACATCGTCTGTGTGAGAGCATTAAACTCACTTTGAATCCATGCTTTTGGACTGTGGGAGGAGACCGGAGAACGTGGAGAAAACCCACACGGACACGGGGAGAACATGCAAACATGTAAAATTTGAACCTGGATCCCAAGTGCTGAGAGGAGAACATGCCAACCATTAAGCCTATGTCTATGTCACCCTATATATATATATATATATATATATATATATATATATATGAAACCTAACACACACACATTATTCTTAGTACACATAGCACACAGGGTGCTTTTGCTGCACAGACAGGATCTGTAGGGGATTGGTATGTTCTTCACAACTCTGTATGACTAGAGATGCCTGCAGAGTTGAAGATATCAACCTGCTTCTAGGTGTGTGTGTGTGTGTATATATATATATATATACACACACACACACACACACACACACACACACACACACACACACACACACACATACATTATTCTTTATACACACAGAACACAGGGTGCTTTTGCTGCACAGACAGGGCAGACAGGCTCTGTAGGGGATTGGTATGTTCTTCACAGCTCTGACTAAAGATGTATGTGTGTGTATATATATATATATATATATATATATATATATATATATATATATATATATATATATATACATACATACACACACACACCTAGAAGCAGGTTGATATCTTCAACTCTGCAGGCATGTTTTGGACTGTGGAAGACTTGGGAAGAACATACCAACTCCCTGCAAAACCTTTCAGCCCTGAACGTGAGGCGAGAGCACACAATGTGTATTTAGAATACGGTATTGTGTTTAAATAGCGAGTCGGTTTTGACATCAAATGTCAAATTCCACTTTAAAAAACGCAGCGTAAAATCTGCACTCGTCTTTATGCTTTTGATGGGCTTTGAATCGGCGTTCGCGTTCATTCTCCTCCGAACATCATCATCCTTAAAGCAGCCGGGAGTTTCGGCTCATTGTGCGCCGTCTTAAATAGAGACTCGTAAAGACGGGCCCTCAGTCCTTGCGGCTGCTTCGGGTCACCGCTAGTATTATTCGCCCAACACAATCGGACGTTCCGGCCTTTTCCGTAAATGTGAATAAGTTTAACCTTCAACTTCCATTCGACGAGCTGCTTACAGACGGCTGATAAAAGATAAAAAAATAAATAAAATAAAAATCCAATGCAAGTTTATCAAAGTCAGTTTCAAACTTTCCAGATCGTCATAAACACATCATGACCCCCCCACACCACCCCGCAGCTCATCCCCGTCCCCACGGCTCCTGCCGGCCCCTGAAAGTAATCCCTTATTTTAAGTAAATAAAGGAGCAGATTTGCTCGGCGGGTTTTAGTGGACAGCTCGTGCCGGTTAACCCCGTGCCATGCTTTATAATTATTCATATGAAATGCGCCGCCGCCGCCGCCGACGTCCAATGGTCTTATTTTCTGCTTCAGTCACCAGTGCACATTTGTATTTTCAAACAGCGAGCCACTCGTTACGTAAGGCAATTTTCTGCCTTCTTAAGG